>ML977027.1:0-101616 GCA_010015675.1 Byssothecium circinans | reverse complement strand
TGACTGCTATATACCAGTCAGTCAGTCAGTCTTGTCAGTCCGGACTGACTGTTGACATCTCTGCTCGGCAGCATGGGCCCTGACGGATGGAAATGGTTCGACAACGTGGATGACCTGAGGGATACATTCTGGAGGGCCTTCAGAGAGTAGACCGGCTTGTCCGAGCCTCAAACGAGACTTATAAAACTTGCAGGAAAGGCCGGCATCCTTATCCGCTACGGCACCACCTACGACAGTAGCTTTCCCGGAATGATACGAGTCCGAGACTCGAAGGCCGAGGACTCCAGATACCTCGACGCGCTCCTTTTCTAAGAGCTATTCCCTGCGCTCAGGTTTCAATAGAACTTTACCCAGTGAGTTGGGCCTTGTAATCTCGTTACGGCTGGGGCAGTCGAGGTCGGGGCAAAGGGTCCGCTTCTGTAGCTTGCAGCACTTTTCCCATTAATGAGATAGCTTTTTCATTCTAGCTTTGGGACTTCCACGTGTATGCCAGGTTAGACATGTTAATTAGTGCGGATAGATGATCGACGTTACCATCCCCCTCAAGAGGAGTCGAAGAGCGATGCCACTATTTTCCGCCTTTGATCCAGATCTCGGCCGTGAAATCGGCGACGACTACTACAAAGCCAAGGGACAAGGACCATTACCAAAACCAGCGAACTTGCGAACGAGGCTGTACATCTCTACTCGCTGAGAAGCTTCCCTTTTCAACCTACTTGGGCACGCCCATTACTGGACACGCGGCATTAGTATCTTCGGGTAAATCGGCAAGTCATGGCCATAATTGCTGGCAAAGACGAGGCATTGCGCACACCAAAAAACGCTGATATTGTCAAGTTCGGCACTATCATCAGCAACGCCATGCGAAACGATCCCCTGTGTCGGAAGACACCCAAATTTATGGATGCGACGGGCGTATGTGAGTGAATGCTCTCACTGAAGAATATTCATAACTTGACTAACAGTAAGCAATTAGCATTGGGAGATGAGCAAAGTATTGAGGGTGTGTGCGACAGTCGAGTTCATGGAGGCTGTGTTATGGATCTCTAGAGCACACTATGCCTACGTGAGTTGATTTTGAAGAAGGATAGGGGTTTGGAGCTTCAACTTCAAGACCTGGAGAAACATTTCAAGCACGTGAATTGGGCTGATGGTCATGTGATAATAAAACTCCGCTGAAACAAGACATCTGGCGGACATGGAGGTTCGATAGTAACGTGAAGTTTCCCAACTTATTTCCTAAGTTTTTACTACTGCGTCGGACGTCACTGTCATGCGGAATACTTCCAATGGAATAGCTTCCGTAAGACTTTTCCAAGGTAGATACAAGTCCTAGCGGCATTGGAGGTATTTCGACATCAAGTGCAAGGTTCTTCACTTTGCATACGCGCCTTTCCCGATTGGAACTAGCAGAGTGCAAACGCATCTACCTGTTGACAACTCCTGAGCTGTTTTTGATCTTACCGCCTCTCCACATCCTCAAACAGGTTACCACAGACAAAGGAAATCAACATCACGTACTTATACAACCATGGCGAATGAGAACCACTTCCTCGAGTATGCGCCCCAGCTCCACCGATATAATATGCCAGCTAACGAGGCAGCGACCTCGGCACATCCGTCATCACGGTCAACGTCGGCTCGGGTACCAACCTCAAAGCCTTCACCGTCCACGAGAAGCTCCTTTGCGAGCGCTCGGAGTTCTTTCGTACCACTCTGAACGGGAAGTGGAAGGAGTCCGATGTTCGTGTCGTCGACCTCCCCGAAGACGACCCTGCCACATTCGCCCTCTATGTTCAATGTCTTTACGTAAGTTTCTGTTATGCTATTCCTATGGGGCAAAACTAAGTGTTTGTGGATGAAGGCCGGTCACATCACCCAACGCGAGTCGGACGGAACCTCGACGGCCAAATTCATCACGATGGGCAATGTCTTCGCGTTGGCGCAAAAGATGGTCGACGTTACAACCCAGAACATCGTCATCACCTCGATATATCACCGCACCCAATCCGCTGTGTGCCCAGAGGGCAAGCACGCTTGCGAGGAGCTCATCCAGATGATCAATATTATATGGGAAGTCTTACCAGAGCAGAGCCCTGCGCGCGACTGCCTCGTCGGTATTTTCACTGCTTACCACATGAGTTGCTACGCCGATGCCGATGAGGTTCGAGAGCTAGAAAATTGGATGGAAGACCTTCCCTCAGACTATCTAGCTCGAGTAGCAGTCGGTCTTCTCCATGCTTACAGCTACAGAGTTCACGACGTGAAATCTGAGTTGAGCAACTATCTGTTGCCTGTAGCTCAGGTGTCTGATCAAGGGAAGCGAAAGGGCTGAAGTACAGTCATGTGTCAAAAGCCTGGGCCCATTTTCAAAAATTCTCGAAGTTGGCCCCAAACTTCTCCTCTAGGGCAGCAAACTTACGTCTCAAGAGACGCGCCTTCTACGCAGGTTGATCGTCTGAAAACAAGGATTGGAATGGGATTCCGAGGATGAAACATCACGGCGTTCATATGGGAAGGCGTATCATGCCGCATCACCTCAAAGAATCGAGAGTTGGTCATCCCAAACGATGTTGTTACAGTGTAATCCTCCAAGTGATGCAAATGTAAACGCAGCAAGAATACTAGAAAATGCTAACAAGCGAAAGTATCAACAAAATCGAAAATCCAATCCATCTAATCCACAGAGTGCAAGCATTACCCCCAAAAACACAGAAAGAATCGTTCCCATCACCCATCATCCGTGAGACAAGCGCCCAAGAACCGCTTACTTAGGAACAACCATCGCAGACCAAGTTCGCTTCTGCCTCTCGCACTCCTCAACAGCAATCTGGTGGCCACGGTCGATAGTTCCACCAGCCTTGACGCACCCTTTGTTCGCCTTCTTGCGCTGCGTGATGCACTGCTGGAAGCCGTCGACACAAGTCTTCTTGATCTCGGCCTTCCTCTGCTTGGACGCGCTGTTGAACCTGGAGACACCAGGGCAAGATTCCTACACCACGATAAAATTTTTGTCATGGGGATGCTGATGGGGGAGACGAGGCTGGGCGTACTTCTCCTTGGTGGGCGAGGGCGGTGGCTTGCCTCATCCTGGCGAGAGCATCATCGATCTTCTTCTGGTCGGCGGCGTCCTTGGCCCTCCTAGGCCTGCAGACCATTCCCTGACGAGCGAAGATTTCGGATTCGATGACAGCGGGGGAAGTGAGCTCGACGGCGGCAGAAGCGGCGACCGGTGCGGCAGAGATGAGGCCGGCGGCGGCGAGGAGGAGGGCGAGGATGCTGGTGGTGAACTGCGTTTTGGCTGAGGTGATTTGTTGTTTGTTGGTAAAGAGAGTGAGATAAGTCTTCAAGATGATGGGATAAAAGAATGTAGTTTGAAGTGGGCCAATGGAAAGTCTGGAGTAGTGACTGTGGAGTGAATGAATGGACTGGTGATGAGAACTTTGGGGCGTTCTTCAAATACTCTTATATACCTCGAGTACATAACGTACTTACCAGAGAATACTTGAAGCTTACACTAGGCTTGCAGGGTGGGAGAGGTTGTTGCTTGTGCATACCATAGCTTGAATATCGAAACTGTATATGCAAAGTCTCGCCGAGATTAAATCGATTACTACCACCGGTTATACAGGTGCTGGTATCTCAGCAGGAACAATGTGATGCTGTTTGAAACGAAGGGGAGATCTGCCGCGCCCTACCATACTTCTCGTAGCTCAGCCTCATAACCCACCAAGGTGTTTGGATGCTCCGTGATCGCCGAAACTGGCAGTGAAATAATCGATAGGAACTTTTTTTTCTCGCTGATAGCAATGACAGCATGCCCTGCTGTGGGCTTAGTAATACCTCTAGTTCTACAGCTAACATACCAGCATGGTCTCGCTGAACGCACACGCTACCTGCGACATGTTGACTCGGAACTACCTGGATAATTTATGACCGAAGAAATATTGTTCAATCTAGCCAAGAGAACAAAATTTGGACTACAAGCGAACATCGACCAAAAACACAGCATGCCCATGTCCAACGGTTGAAACAAAAGTAACCGAAGTCTAGGGGTCCACGTGTGCCGCGCTGATCACAACCTGGGGTCCACACTTTCACACTGGTTCCAAATTCCTTATGCAATGAGCGGCGAGCTCTTACTGGTCCGCACACTGGAAATAGCTCGAGGGCGGAGAACCAATAATACGCAGCCCTGGTCCACATTATAGAGCTTATTTCACTAAAATTCCTTATTTAAGGTTTTGTTCTTGGCTGATTAGGGTCTTTCTCTAAATAGGGGGTTAAATACCTCAAAGTAGGGCCCACTCAAAACTTCGCATTGAGTCATTGAGCTATCGATGACATGTCATCCGGACGCGCCTATCCAACGGAGATCCAAGCTGTTAGATGGTTACCATGGTATGAAGGTGTAATTTCGTGCATGCGTTGTTCGCATTGGGCCCACCGGTTATGGACGGAACTAGTTGCACGCTAGCGTGTTATCGTAGACGGCCAACAGCCGATATTTGCTACAGTGTCACGGTGGTAGTAATTGCAATAATGCCGTCGATGTAATATTCCCTATAGTTCGGGGTGAAATTAGGATCTGGATTGCGATGTTGCGGTGCACGTGAGACAGGTTCGTTAGAAGTCTTGTCAGTGGCTGTGCTAGTCACGTGAAACAGCCCCGCAACACCGTTCCCGTATATACCTAGGTATCCTAGTTGTCAAGTGAAACGCTGGCAAAAACAAGCAACTCGCACAATGGACGGTCAAATCTCCACCTGGCGGCTTTACTCCTGTGGCGGCTGCTTATTTATTCGGTGTGGGCTTTCCCAACCTTACAACACCAACGGCACGCATAAGACCGAAATTGGTGAATCGAATTAGCTACTGTTATCAATAGCGCATATACCAATAACATCTTCGTCATTCGAGAACAAAGCTCCTTATGCCGTATCTTCCACGATGCATCGCGCACTACTCCTCCCCGAAATCGTGGCAACCATCATTCAAAATGGGCACCAATCGAGGACTTCCTTTTTACCTCACTGTTCATTAACAAACTATTCTTCGAGGAAGCGGCCCGTAGATTGTGGGAAGGATGCGGTGTGCGGTTTTACGCGCACTGGTGCGGACACGCTACCCCGGGGATCACGCAACTCGCCACCATCGCCGAACGGGATGTGAAAAGAGCGCAGATCTACGCCAACTTTCTCCGCAGCCTTAGCTTCGAGCTTGAGGAAGACATGGAGGGGAACTTCCACCCAGAGGCGAGATGGCATTCGCAGCTCACGCAACTGCAATATCCGCAGTTGAAAGAAGTCTCGTTTTACCCAGCTGGGGAGGATGCTCCCAAGTTCAATACGGAGGTAAATATCATCCACTACGCTCAGCCAAATATCTGCCACTTTTCAGTTTCCTCTAGCAGCGACGTATCGAATGACCTTCTGGAAGCGTTGGGCGAACGATGCCCCAAGTTAAGACACTTTGATCTGAGGGTTTCAGAAGGGGGTGCTTCCATAACGCCAAACGAGCTTCTTCAATTTCTGGAAAAGTTCCATCTGATGAAGGTCTTGGACATTGGAAATCTGGAATGGTCGGCTGAGTGTTTCGAGGAGGTATCCAAATACCCGAATCTCGAGCTTCTTTGCTGTCCTCCCATTCAAGACGACTGGCTGAAGAAAGTCAACGACGGATTCCCAAGCTTGATAAATCTTTCTACAATCCTTTCGGATGAGGCTTTGGAGAACCTGCAACATATTGTCCCGGGGATGAAGTATCTCCGCATAAGTCCGACAGCTGCAAGTCACCACCAACTGGCCGCGGCGTCGAAGTTCGTGCACCTTGGAGATCTAGAGCTAAGATCGTTCTCGGATACGGAATGGAGTATCAACGGCTCTGAGCTCGTGCTTCTCTCTCAAAGCTGTCCAAACCTGACTGAGCTTGCTGTCGGGTCAGATGAATTCAGCAAGCGACCCTCAGCGGCCGGACTCATAGACGACACGATAGACACAGCAGCACAAAACTTCAAGAGCTTGGAAGTCCTGGAACTCTACTTTGACAGCACGACACCACTAACATTCTTTTCGATACAGTCGCTGGCCAAGCACTGCCCAAATCTACAACGGTTGGAGCTCACCTGCAACATCGACTGGAACTATATCGAACGGAACAACCTCGGAGCTATCTTTCCAAGGCTATGGTCGTTAGAGATCGACTGCCATCCGGCCTCAGAGCCGTACGGACATGTCACGGATGAAGACGATGAGGAGGAATATGAGGAGAAGCGGAAGACGTTGGCTAAAAAGATTGCTGATCTGGCACCGAAGATGATAAATTTTGTTGTCAAGAACGGAACGGGTATGGAGGAAGACCTGGAATCGGCGGTGACGGAAATCACACTGGATAGGGATTGATGAGGCCTTGAGAAAATGAAGCGGTTGTGACGAGGAGCAAATACATGTAGTTAATTTTCATTTCGATCAAGATTGGGAGGTTGGCCATATTCATCTTACTCTTTCTTGCTGCGTCTGATTGAGTGAATGCCATGGTCACATGACATGTGGCTAACTGTAAACAGATTAGCGTGACTCCCACATGCGTGCATTTCTAAGGTTGATGTCCGCAAATCCTCGACAACAGTAGCACAAGCATCACTTTTATATCTCCTCAAAGCCCCCACGCTCCTTGTGGTCTTCCGAGAATCGCCGTATTCCACAAGGTCAAACCCATCTTCCTGCCAAAGAGGTCTTGTTGCTCCTCCATTCCCTTACTGCGATTGCAATTCCTAAGGTTGCGCGACGACGTTGGCTCCATCGAACTTAATAGAGACAAGGGTACCTAGACAGACACTCCGCTGACAAAATTCGCCGCACACCAAAAATCTATCTTTCTATCCACAACGAAGCTTTTTTAAGAAAAATTTATGTGCATATAGTAAATTAGACCTAGCTGTATAATTCTACAATTTATTTATAAGTAGTGTTGTTGCACAGGTGAGCAGGATACGTGTTCCAACGCTTCTTGTACTGCTTTGTGACCATCTGATATCACATACGACCATAGGATCTTGAGAACTAGGCTTCCCGTCCGCTCAGCCATATATAAGCAAGATACCGGCGGATTAGTACTCCAGTGGGTGACCATGGGGGAATACCTGCTGTTGTATGTTTTTGTTGTTTTTTTCGTCAAATTTTTATGTGGTTTTTGGTGTGCGGGGAATTTCGTCAGCCGAGCGACAGAGTACACTCACAGTGCCTTTCAGTCTTTCAAAGTGGCAAGGAAGCTGGCAAGCTGGAGCCGATCGACGATGCTCGGAAGCGAAGAGCCGGGCTAAACCAAATCTGTGAATTAAGTGCTTGAGCCCGGCTCTCCCCTCATCAAAGCATGCGCACAGGCCTTTCAACCTTCGTTAATGCACTGTAGCATTTTAGTTCTACAGTCCACTTTTTGCCGCACAGTACTCCAGGATAGCTGAATGCAAGAGCGTACTGTGAAGGTATCCGACGTCTACCCCGATCCGTTTTCCTGATATCGGTGAGCGTCTCGACAAAACCGCTTTTGAGATCCTTCTCGTGGCCAAAATCGAAGAGAATTTTTTTCCCGACCCCAATCAACGCAAACGTAGAAGCATTGATTGAGGAAATCCAACGTTGCGCCATTTTTAAAGAGCCTTTCGGTCACAAGGTGAAATGTTTCAAACGTAGAGTCATAAATGTCACCTGGAAAAGGTTGTTAGAAGGTTGACAGTAATCAATACTAGGATTACACATTGCTGCGTTGATGCGAGTGGGCTAGTACTTTGCAGGATAATAGATACAGGCGATGATACCTTTTCCCAGATCATTCTTCCGGATTGTCCACAGTCAGCGATCAGGCTAATTTTCCGTGCGCGAGTCAAAGTAAAGGTGGCGCACTGCTGTTCTCACTCACTTCGCGGACAGTTTGAAAGACAATCGCCTGCTTGATCCACAATCAGTCTATGCTCTGATATATAAAGCCAACTTTTCACTTGGTACCCCTCTCCCTCCTCCAGCCTTCTCACTCTCGGAGATTCCCCCTTCGAAAAAGTTCCTCCAACACCCCTACCTCATCATGTCTGCGATTGGACAACAAGAGAGGCAGATCAGCGAGTAAGTATTCTTAAAATTATTACTGTCGGGTCCTTCCACTAATGATCCATGCAGTCTGCTTCAAAGCAAGATCCTCAAGGTCATCGTTGGGAAGGACGAGGCGGAGAAAGTGTTCTCCGTCCATCAAGATCTCATCTGCAGTTGCTCTGACTTCTTCAAGAATGCCATGAACGGCGAATGGAAAGAGAGTGATACTGGCACCATTCACCTCACTGATGACGATCCCAAAGTCTTCGCCAAGTACCTTCAGGCCTGCTACGTAAGTCAATCTCCCGAAAACATCAATGCGGTAGGACTAATAAGATGTCGTAAATAGACCGGTAACTTCAACATGGGGAGATACCGCTATATCTACGCCGATGACGCCATACCGCTCGTCACTGAAGACGAAGCGATCACTCTTGCAGCCGTCTACGCCCTCGCCGAGAAACTGATGGACGGAAAGGCCAAAAAAAGCCGCCATTCAAGCTCTCTTCGATGTGCACCAAGCCTTCTGGACCCTCGGAGGTGGTGCCGGCGAGGCTGTCGACATCATCTACGCTTCCACGGCCGGATTCTGCGGAATTCGACAGCTGCTCGTTGATATGGCTTTGCAGCCTCCATCCGGCCATGATCTCCAGAAATTCAAAGCTGCTTTGGAAAATGTTCCTCCCGAGTTCCTTGAGGACATGGTTTCTGAGATGGTGGCTACGGTGCTCAACAAAGATCGACGGTGCGAGAATTGCCGTGGCTGCATGTTAGGGCTGGCTTGTCATGGAAAGTATGGGGTTGACTTGGAGACCATCAGCCTCGAGGTCTATACCGAGTGGAAGGCTCGTAGAGGGGATGAGGAAGAGACAGCATCCAAGAAAGGCAAATGTGGTCATTATGACGGCGTTTGGGGAACCGGTGACTGGGGCATGGGTTCGACAGAGGCGGAGGCCGAGAATGCTGTGGCGAACAGATGGGCGGATGGGTGGGAATCGTCCTCGATAGGTGGAGCGGGAAGTTTATAGAGTTGAGCGAACACCAAACAGAGTAGAGTTGGAGACGGTGAGCTCTTGATTTCTTCGATTGGGAGGCCGGAGCGGCAAATCACGTGATTTGGATACTTTGGTCATTTCGGGGGGAAAAATACTTCATGCGTATCAGAGAATGTACACAAAGGAATTATGCGAATGAAATTATATTATTCAGTCAGCAATGTGCGGCGTTCTAAAATTTTCAAGATAAAGGGCTGCTAGCGACTCTTCGTGTATAGAATAGACGGTGACCGAATGTATAAGAAGAGCAATAAAAACCGCTATTCTGTGAACCATTGATCCCTTTGCCAGGCTTCAGTCGCATCCATTCCATTCTACGAATACCCGACCCAGTCACCGTCCTCAGTGTTCTTGCAATACGAGCGAAACCGCCCCAATTGCCGTCTTTGTCAAGCGGATAGCCTTCCGTCCTATTGTCCGCTACTGATGCAGCACAGAACGCTGGACCAGCCACTCTCCGATCTTCTTGTAAGCCTGCTGCTTCACCACGCAAAACTTCTCCGTACCCAGACCTATCCAGGCTTCGATGACTTCCGGCATCTCATCAAGCTTGCCAATCTCCTTGATCTTCTCTGCCGAGTCGAGTAACCCTGCCATCCTGACCAATACCGTTGCCTCTCCACTGGCGCTGATCATGGGTATCGGCGCGTTGTTCTCTTTGAAGACGTTCGGAAGCTGAAGGCTGTGCTCGTAGGCCTCGCGGTCGTAGCCGAGTTCTTGTTTCGCCAGGGAGACTTCATCCCAATGCTCGTCCGAGATACGCTCGCGGGTGACTGTGGTAAGTGGTACTATTAGCGAAGAGCACATGTAAAATGTCCGGATAAGTTTTCCACCATTTCGAAGGGCAAGAGCTTATATGTAGTCTAAGCCGCGCTCTATTTTGAAGGTAGATGAAGGGAGTTTCAGACGTACCATCGGCTCGTTGCTGAGTGATGAGCCTCACAGCCTCCCCGTGTGTATAGCCGAACAACTTCTTCCAGCGCTCGATTGTTTCCGTGGATGGATACTCGCCCGCAAGCTGCGCATCTCCTGCATATACGGCTTGAGCCATGCGTTCGACTTCGGCCCAGCTTTGGTCCATGGTAGTTGCGTGCGTTGAATTTGAGGTTGACGACGTCGATATTAACGGGTAAGTGACAGTGTCGAGGGTAATGCGGAAGTGTTCGTGTTCGGAGGTCACATGTTTGACGTCTCATGTGAAGAAAGAGGGAGAGCTCCAGGAGCTGCGAATGATTATAAGGAAAGTGCATGACTCATCTGTTTTAGTGCGCTCAGGAAGTACCATGGTAGCTCCATTTGCACGAGGCAAGCACGCTATCAGGTGAAGTGAGCATCGGAAGATTTTCAAATGACTCCATTAGATCACAGAAACCTTGCCTGTATATTCAGTCACGCAAATAGGAGTCGGAAGGACCAACCCTACTTGATGCTAACCCCCAATGAGAAAGGAAGGATGACATCATAAAACTTGGAAGGCGCAGATTCCTCGAATTAGCAAGAGCAGAATATACACTCGGCCCCCACATGACTGCAGACGTCCGTCTTTTTGTTCCCATTGCGCAAAGTTTTCGTTTCATGATCCATTCATGATCTTCCCAAGTCACATGCCGCGACTTTAACCCGATCACTCCCAGGCAGGGCATAGTACACAAATCATCCACTATTTTTTTTTGGAACGCGGCGTCTCACGGGAAGGGACGTACGGGGAACAAGTAGCCCAGATTTCGCGCAAAGTCCGGCCAATGCGAAATTGTATATATTCCCCTGTTGTTTTTCTCAGAACATACACTATTGAAGTCTAGACATGAATCACTCTATGGTGTCGTTATCGTCACCTCTGGCTTCTCCATCTTCAACTCCCGCACTAGTCCCCTTCCCTCAACCTCCCCAACCTCACTATCATGCACACTATCTCCTGACCGCCACCAAGAAGGCAAAAACAGAAGTCGTACTCTCTGTTCCCTTCTCACGCTGGCTGTAGACCTCTGAACGAACATTGACCGAATGACAATACCCGATGCCATTATAACAGCCGTGCAAGCCTCCATCTCCGACCAATACAACATCCACACAACCGAGACGTTTCCGCTCCCGGCCGTGATCTTTGGCTTCTTCCCAAAGGCGGCGAGTGTGCGAATCATTGCGAAGATGACCATGAAGACGGAGAGACAGAGAAGCGCTGCGATGCCTATTTTCTGTCGTGTACGCATAAGGCAATCACGTAGGATGAGTATTGGGATGGTTATTACTAGGGAGAAGTCAGTGGGCGTTCCCTTTGTGTGCGGAGGCTTGAAAGCCTTTTCCGGAGAAGGGAGGATGCTGGTGTATACGTACTGAGTAGATCTCCGAGAATATCCATGGCGCCGAACATGCCATTCACAATCTTTTCGCGGCGTTTGTACTGTATCGGATTGGCTTTGGCCTGCGCGTGACATGTAGCTGTGTAGTTGTTAGTCTATGAATAATATTGCACCGAGGTTATTGTCTCGTGAATTACAGCGCCTAACTTCCAACAAATCGCAATGCAACAGGACTATTCTCTCACTTACCGCTGCTACTGGGACACACATAGATGATCGCGCAGCTCGAAAATATCCAGAACACGACGACCATAGCCACGACCGCCCAGTAATATCGCAAGAGGTGTTTCGAACGAAGATACACGAAGCCATGGAAGAAGTACAAGAAGGCGAATTTGATCGCATAAACAACAAGCCACATCAAAGGCATGAGAATATGTAGCCAAAAAATGATCCCGGTACCGTGATGCGCTTCTTCGGGCGTGGGAATGACGATTCGCTGACTTATCGCATCGTTGAGAAACACGATCGGGGACGACACAATGAGGAGAGTAGTGACTGTGATGAGTGCTAAAGCTGCGAGAAGGACCAAGTAATCGTCGGGCCGGAGCTGTCTATTTGCGCGTCGTTGTATTCCCAGTCGGAGAAGAATCGAGATCATGGCGAGTGAGAACAGGATTCCGATAGAAACCTAGACGGATCAGCTTCAGGGCTTCACGAAGTCTGCGGCTCTTACATCGAACGATCGCTTCGAGATATTCGCACCGCTATCAATACGCTTCTGTCTATTCGCATCGATCGGGGCTGATGCATCTTGCACAATCGACATGGTAGATGGAGCTATTGCAAAAAGCGTAACACTGGAGTCACCGAGCGAGAATGTGCATTTTTGCGCGTGGAAAAAGTCGATCTATCGACGGCCGGTCAGCTATACTTTTATCACGGTGTGGGTGAGACAGATGCGATGCAGAATAGCGTCATGTTCGTTTTGGCTAGTTCAAGGCAGAGAATACGATTTTCGACTCGCACTAGATTTCGTATCGTCGGACGGCGGTCTTGGGCAATATATCTGATTTGGAAGGTCATTGGTGGAGACTGGACGGTAGCAGGGGGCTGAATGCAAGTCGGGGACCGATCTGATGGGATACCAATGAGGTAGGAGAGATTGATTGATACGAACTTTAAACGAGCCCCAAACCGAATGTCGCACGAGCAAGGCGCAGACTCCTAGACCGTCAGCTGCGATTGCTATGAAGTAAATTCACCTTTTGTCTTTAACGCCTTATCTGAACATTTCGCCAGCCGATTGAATTGTAAGAACCCGGCGTACAGCACTATGCGAAAAGTCTTGCCACAGTACTCTCACCACTGCCAACACTGCAAACTTGTCGGACCCTTGGAGAGCGCCACCATATTCCAAACCCTGATCATGATTCACTTTCCAACTCCATCACTGATCTCCGAAAGCTTCCTCTTCTTTGATGATGGCTCCTTGGTGTAATAGTTCGACGGGTCGCAAGTTTCGATGACTTTCTTCTTTGGTTTGCTTCTTCGGCGTAGAAGGCCATTGGATAGATCTGCAAGGAATTCTTTCGGCAGATCATCGATCTCTTCATCAGACCAAGTATCATCCATGAGGTCTACGAATGCGTCAACCAGCAGTTCCCGTAGTAGACTTCCATCGGGGGTGTTCCCGTAAACGAATTTGAGAGTTTCTATGCTCGAGAGGCATATCCTAGCCCGCCTTGCATGCACTAGTAGTGCATCTACGACGAGATTCTTGCTGCTTATGTCCTGTAGCTTATCCGCGAGAATGTACAGTTCGCAGAGCTCGTGTTGACCACCGTACGTATCAGATTCAGACGGTAGAACGTAGAGCCTGCCCATGTAGATCATAGCTACGTATAACCCGAACACATCAGGATGGTCTTCGGGAAGGCGTATCGTTTTCTCATCCGACTCTTTCCAGTGACCATCCAGAGCCGCTTTGAAGAATCCTGATCGTTTAACCAGCAGACCTTCGTGTACCCAGAACGTTTGACATTCCGGGCTCATCGACTCCTCCAAATCAGATTCATCGCTCGTCGAAACGTCTGAATCAGAGTCATCGTCCGTATCCTGGGTCGTATCATTCGCCGAATCATCGCTAATGTGTTGCTGCAGTTGTTTCGGAAGTCCTGATCCGATGCTTCAAAGGTAAATTAGCAAGAGATTTTGAAGGAGAAGGAAGGGTCCGCATGGCCGGGAGGAATAGCTCTGAGCCATCAGGTATGGACGCACATTGATACGGTTCCCGTTCCTGGCTTTTCTCCGCCGGCTCCTGACTCGTGCTGCGCAACTTTTGCTTCCGACGTCGATGCGCTTCCTAGCTTCTGATTGACTGTCTCGCTGGTATCCGTTGAGATTTCTTCTGATTCGCGCGGCAAGCTTGGTGGGATTGGTGTAGAGTCACGTTCGCAGCCAACAATGACTTTGACCAGTGGCGACCAGAGGTGCCTGCAGAGGGTTAGGCACCTAGCTTTTGAGTTGTTACAGCACTTACGCTGGCGCATTGGCGACTAGCCTACGCGGATCCTGTATTGCCTTTTTGTCGCTCGACATGTTCGCGGCTGGCGCGGATGCGGAGAAGCGGGGAGCGGGTGAGTTTGAGGTCTGCTCGATGGGTTTCCCAACAGAGACAAACTAGTCCGTTTTGTGTCTAGCGCAAAAGCTAGCGCGCTTTGGGAAGGCGACCAAACACCATTAGTATTTAGTATGAAGGTTTATATAGAATAACGCGCGTTACATCTACTTGAGATTAAAGTTAATAAAAAATTTCGTTAGATGTATCCCCTAAAGTCTATTACCGCGATAGCACTCAGTCATACCTCCCCCCCGAACGAAGCCTTATAGAACAATGGATAATATATAGAGCAATGTGGCAATGCCCGAGTCCTGCATTGTATAATGAAAGCTTCGTGCCCCGATACTAGCGGATAGCGAGCGAGCTGCAATTGCGCGGCCAAACACCAAGTGCTGGTTTCTTGTGTGCCATCCCATCTGTAGCATCCTCCGAATGCTTCCTCTTCTTCATACTCACTTCCTCACAGTAGTATACTTTAGGATCGCACGTTTCTATTATCGGAGTATGCTGTTAGCAAAAACCCCTAGACGAGTAAAGTATGTTATGTGCAAGATATATGCGAAAAAGATGGAATGGGGCATCACTTACGCGTCGTATTTTCTTCTCTCGGTAGCGGTCTCACTGCCAACACCTGCTTCACGAGATCGACGAAGAAATCCTTTGGTGTCTCCGCATCTAACACCCAACCTGTCACCCAGTGATCCGCATAGAAGTCAACCAACAGGCGTCTCAGTGGGCTTGATTCGGGGGTGTTGTCGTAGACCATGGCGACGATACCTGAGTTCGGATAGCGCAACATCCCGTCTCCGTCCACCTGCCTCGAGCGTGCTAGGATGGCGTCTATGAGTAGATTCTTACTCGTAGCATCTTGCAATTTCTCCGCCAGAATGTAAAGCTCGCATAGTCGACCGTACTCATGCTCTGAATGTGCGAGATAATCCACGTCTTCTGCCTTCTTCTTGACCACATACACTCTGTTGGTGAATATCAAACCGAGATAGAGCTTGAAAATCTCCGGGTCGTCGTCGGGCAGCACCACGATCTTCTCATCGGACTCTTTCCAATTTCCGTTCAGAGCCATTGCGAAGAAGTGAGATCGTTGTACAAGAGGTGCTTCGTGCATCCAGAACACCTGAATTTTGTGGGCATTTTGACCGTCGGAAGTTGGATGTCTGTTATTTTGCTGTGCTGCTTCAGGGAATGCAGAAGCTTGCGAGGAGCGCTGGGTAGTCTCTCGCGGCTCCTTCTCTTTTGGTGTTGAATTCCTTCCGCCACCAACGAAAATTTTCACAATGGAACGGAAATGGCTACAGGCACGCGTTATGTTAGTCATGTTCACAGCTCGGGTGCTTCGACTTACTCCGGTGCTTCATCGGCGGGCGCACGTCCACCCGTGAAAGAGGTTATGCTTTTTGACATCGTCTTCAGGCAAGGTAATCTCTCGTAAGATTCCAAAAACAATTCGAGTTCTAGTAAAAAGACAAGAAAAGATGAATATTATGCAGAAGGGATAAATGTGAAGAGCTTTCCCTAATTCGGCATTAGCGTGGTGTCAACGCGTCTCGTCCTCTCCGAGACCGCGTCGGATAGTTGTGACACCATAACATCACTTTGTTCGAGTATCCTCGACCTCCATACATAAGGGCTCCATACAAAGATTGACAAAGAAATCCATTGGCGTCTCCGCATCCAGCTGCTAGCCTGGTTCTCGTGTGCCTTAGCAGAAAAAGCGGGATGGAAGTAAAATCTTTCGCTGTAGACGCTCCAAATCCTACCCAAGGGGGATACAGAACCTAATACTTTGCTTAAAGGCAACGCATAAAGTACGAGTCAATATCCTAGCTGGTAACCCTGTTAGTCCCGTCGGAGTTGACAAGGCGCAGTAGGTAGCTGCGTTGGATCCTACTTTTCCTGCTTCCTTATCGCGCGAGATTTGACTGGCTGTGGCGCAATATATGCAGTAGGATGGCACCACCAACCTCCTTCACTTCTTCGCTACACGTTGCAACCTCTCTGCAAATATTTCAAATTGTTCTATTTTTCTAACGCTGCAAAATTGCAAATTTCACTAGCTGCACCACACCAATCCCCATCATGCTTGCATTTGAAAGCGTTACTTGGAACGCTGGCTTGCCAGCCGCCGTAGCCATCGCAGCAGGATGGTTCAGTTGGTACGCCTGGAAATTCTTCTTCTCGCCTTTGCTGTACCGTGATGAGCCGCGAGAATTGCCATATCTCATACCATGTAAGATCCATTTCCAAACTCCATTCACCATCTAAATTTTGCACAGTTGTGGGCCACACGTTGTCCATGGTAACAGGCGCTCACCGCATGTTCTCAAATGGCAGGTAAGCTATCCACACGGTTCAAATGTCTCGAATGTCAATAACACCTCTAGGAAACGTTTCGGAAATAAGCCATGGGCCGTCACCATCATGGGGGAGTCATTATACGTGATATCTTCCGCCGAAGATGTGCAGGCCGTGTACAGAGCTCCGAAAACGCTCGATTTCGATCCTTTCATCAAAGAAATGCTCTCCAAGTACGGCATCACAGCCGACACGGCGTCAAGGATGTTTGACACGCTCCCCGGTCACAAGAAGAACTGGATGGAAACGTCCATCGAGAACTTCAAATTACAATTGCATCGGGGAGCTAAGCTCGATATCGTTCAAAAGAAACTCTTGGGCTTTATTGATGACTTGTTGGTTTGGGACCGGCTCCGCGGCCGCATGGTGCTTCAAGATGGCGAAGAAGAAAGAGTTGTGTCGCTCTACAGTTGGAGTGAGATGGTCATCGTTGATGCGCAAACGCGGGCTTTCTTTGACGAGGTGCTCTACGAAAAGTGCCCCGACCTACTAGCCCAGTTCCAGATCTACGAGGACGAATCTTGGAAAGTCCCGATGGACCTACCTGATTTTTCTACCAAGGCTCTTCGTTCCTCGAAAAGCTCCATCGAAAAAGGGTTGAGGCAGTATCTACAACTTCCTCAACACAAGCGGCCTAATGAGTCATGGATTGTTACGACTTTGTGCGAGGATATGGACAGGCTTGGGCTCGAGGAGACTCAGAAAGTACACGTCTTGTTCTCGTTCTACCGAGTGTAAGCTTCCCCATCTGTATTTCTGTCCTATCACTCACGTGCTTGATTAGCATGAACGCAAATGCTTATAAACTGGTGTTCTGGATCATATCGCACCTTCTCTTCGAGCCAAAACTCATGAAAGAAATAGCAGATGAGGTCGAACCCGCATTTCGCGGCGAAAAGCACTCTGCTCCAGATCTCGACCATCTGCTCAACTCATGCCCACTCCTCGAATCGACTTGTGAAGAGGTCCTTCGCCTTACCAACTGGCCCATTGGCACGCGAACCGTGCAAGCCGACACTGTCATTGGCGGAAAGAAGCTTCGTCAGGGGAGAAAGTTGCTCATGCCATACCGTGCCATGCACTTCGACTCTACAGTCTTCGGTGCCGATGCTGCTGCTTTCAACCCAAGGCGCTTCTTGGAGGACAAAAATCTGGTCGCTAATAAAAGCTATCGGCCATTCGGCGGTGCGGCACACTACTGCCCGGGACGGTACATTGCAAGAACAGAGGTGCAGATGTACACGGCGGTCATGCTGAAGCGATTCGATATGTCTGTTACTGAGTCCGATAGCAAGGGACAGAAGCCAACTTTCCCCAAAATGGACAATACGCTTCCATCTGGTGGCATACAGGTGCCACTCAAAGGAGAAGATCTGATTGTACGGGTTAGGCCTTCCAAGTAATCGAGGCAATGGGGATGCTGGGGCTATCTGCTTACAAAATTCTCCGTTTCTTAAAAATTCCGAGGCTTAATTCACGCCAAAGAGTTAGTCAAGCGCCATGGTAATGCATGCAGAATTACAATGAACGTGAGGGAGCTGGAAGCTGCTATGGCCCTAGGCAAGCGATGTAGTTGGCGTAGAGCTGCCGCTGGTTGCGATCATAAGTTGGCAAGCGAAAGTTGTGTCTCCCGAATTTCTATGAAAGTTACAGATAATCACGACCTAACATAAAGTAACACTGAAGAAGGTACCAAGGTTAAATTGAGGAGAACTGTAGAGCTATGTTGCTTGGTGAAACGCCCGCTTCAATTGCCCTCGATCTGACCTTGCGTCTGGCCCATCTCACCGCCAGCGTCTGGTGTACATGTGAATTTCCCGTAGGATGACACAGGGCCCTGTTCCGTACTGCCGATGTTCTATCCCCTGCGCTATCGCGTTCGAGGCCACAGCATCCAACGAACTATGACTTTTCGGGAACTCCATTCGACGGACCGCAATTCAAGAGCGGAGTAGCATCTTGAGCATCTTTGGTAGTCTCGTAGTATGCGCTTGGTCCATCTCGTTTTGCTGGGTTTATCTTGATCGACGCTTCCTTTCGAACCGCGATAACTAGATCTCGTAGAAAGTGTCGTGGGTAATCTTCCAACCTAAACCCCAAGAAACTCTTCATGCTATCCAAAGTATATCCAGTTGAAAGATCTGCTATGAGACGTCGAGCTTGGCTTGACTCTGGCGTTCCCTCATAGATGATGGTGATCATGGCTCTATCGGGAGCAATCCAAGTCTTAGCGGGAGATATCATACTCGCAAGGCCCACGATGGTGTCGACGATCAGATTCTTGAATTTTGTGTCCTGAAGACGTTCACCAAGGACATAGAGAACCGCCAAGGACAGATACTCCTTGCCAATGTGTTGTGTGAATTGTGTTTGATTCAATTTGCTGATCTGGTCTTTGCTCAGTTCCGAAGTTGCAAGTGTGCTCGTGTAGACGTAGTTGAGGTATGTTGCAAACAGATCACGATGCGGGATTGTGCCTCCTCCCATCTTCCATTCAAGGCGCGTCGAAAGAATTTAGATCGAGCAGTAAGGAAGGATGAGTGAGCGGCGAAGTCTTCCTGGTGTGGCTCTTTGCCCACACGGATAGTAACAATCGTATCAGGCCGAAAGCTAGGCAGCGAATGTTAACATGCTTGCGGAAAGACAAGGCCCGCTCGCTCAGCGGAGATGTACCTCATTCTGCTTGCCTTCAGCACGCGGGCGTCTTTGGAGGGCGACACTGTCGTCATGGTACGGGATGTTTGGCGGTGGTTGGGATGGTTGGCGGGCCTGTACAAGGAAGGCACGTCCACTTGGCGTGACGCTAAAACTGCGCTAGCCGGACTCGGAGCAGGCAGTAAAGAGAGAGGGGCAACCGAACCGTTCCGTCTGACATCCAATACCGCTGCCTCAAGCGATCAGTTCAACGGCTTCTTCTTTGGACACCAACACAACCCAGCCCATGAGGTTATCAGCTCGCAAACACTCATGCATTTCAGTCCTTCCCTCATCTCCAGGAGAGGCTATCCAAGCTGGGCGATCAGCCAAAGCTGACGCTTCGGTCCTCTAGAAGAATAGGCGTGAAGATCTAGAGAACTTTGCTAAATGGCGGCTGAAGTTCCTAGACTATACCTTAACACGCTGTGGCAGCGTGCAGACGATATCCCCTGCCGACCGAGTACCCGCCTCCCCCTCTACGGCTGTCTCCTTCTAGCCGCTGTTGATGGTTTCAGGCGAGGAACTATGAAGCAGGCTGTCAAGGTAACGCTATTCACTGTTTCTAGCCTAGTTGCTACTCAATCAGTATACTATGATTTCGCAGCTCACTAATAATGGGTAGCGGCGGCCAGTCAGCAGGCCCGCGAGCACCAATCAAATTCTTACGACTGCGCAGCATCGGTCGATACCTCAATCTGCCAGGATTATGCGAGGTGATCGCCGTCAATAATATGTGGCTTGCATTTATCGATCTTTGTGAGCAAAAATAATCTTCCCCTGTCAGCAACCGATGGCGACCAATAGCGACGTCGCAATGCGCTAGAGCAGTCACACTATTAAGGAGGGCCGTCCCGTTTCCCGGCCCGCAACACAAGCTCTTGAGTACACCATTCCAGTCCGAGCCAAACGTTGTGCTAAAGATCTGCAGCGAAACTACCGTGGAAGAGCCCAAGCAATATTTAGCTGTCGCCAAGTACGTCCAGTGTGCTATCTATCCCCAGATACTTTCTAAATCGAATCATTGAGATCTTTGCCTACTCGAATTTTCCCGTCTTCGACTGTCAAAATGTCGGTTGCCTGGAATCTGAAGTTCCTCATTGCCATATGGTTCGTGGGGTCCGTTGCTGCAGACCCTGGAAATGACTTCTCCAACAATTTGTTCTCGGACCTAGCACCGTACGTATTGAAATCTATTCTGCTTTTGAATCATGCGCTAATGGTCTATTGCGGCCAGGCTGCTGGCGCTCTTCGGAGAACGGGTCACCATGCAGTTCATGAGCCAGTCAATGGGCTGGGCTGACAACATCACCTTGGCAATGGCCCCCTTGGGTATCATCACCACTATTGTCAGTGCCATCAGAGTTGGCGGCCCCTCATGGCTCAAAGCCCTCATTGGAAGAGCCAGGGAGAACCTCGCGGTTGCGGAAGCTGAGCTCATGTCGTCTACCTCGGAAGAAGTCTGTGAGCTCTGGAATGGCCAACAGGTGGTGAGATGCATGGGATCAGCCCCGATCGCAGAGTTTATATGCTTGTTACCCGAGGACATAGGGAATATTCGAAATGATCCAAAAACCTATCCCAGGATAAAGTCAAGCACGTTGAAAGAGGCGGTTGAAAATAAACTTCTTAAAGGAATTAGTAAGTGACTCCATTCATTTCAACCGAACTAGACGCCCACCGTTCCCTCAGAGTTGAACATCCAGCAAGACTTTAGCCGATGGCATGCTTCGCGAAATCCTTCCAGCTGTCAGAAACAAGACCCAGAGAAAAATCTAGATGATTCTTCAGAATCAGACATCGTCATCATACGAAATGTGTCGGCCGCTGCACCAAATATCTCGCTCAATTCACATAATCAGTTCTGGAGAGGAGAATTACGCGCAGCAGCGGTCTTTGGGACCATTCTTCAGTTAGGGGTCCTCACCTACTCTGGATTCGCCACCTATTATCCGACATTGAAATTCCAGAATGATAACCGTCCCATCGCCCGTTACGCATTTCCTTGCACTGCAGTTGGGACGCTAGTTTTGGTGGCTGGCATCTTGGTATGTGCTCATGTTGTGGAGAGCAGCACGAAAGAAAAAAGGTATCAAGCACGCGAGGGGAAAAGAACCCGATTGGTTTGGCTGCAGCAGACCAAAACCGTGAACGACCAAGTTTTTGAATCCTTTGCGATATTTAGCGACGATGATCGAACTGTCATCACGACTTCGAGGCGAGTAGACAAAGAAAACGAGTCATCGGAGCTAACAGACAAACCAAACCACGCTGTTGTTAGCGCAAGCGACACAAAATCGTCTCAAACTGATAAACAACATGAGGCGACCAACAAGCAAGGCCACGCTACCGTCTTAGCGTTCAAGACTGTTCTCGGTACAATGGTCGGTCTTTGCGGGTTCATCGTTCAATTCATTGGTTTACGAGGAATGCACTGGTCGGTCTCGGTTGCTCAACTTGGCGCAGTCCTTGTGATGGCCAGTGTCAGGGCGTTGGTTCGCCGCGGACTCGCAAAGCCTCCTCAATGCAGGCATCTCCCTTCAGGATTTGAGCTTGAGTGGTTTGCGACGACGCTGGGAGATCCTGACAAGGCACCTTGGATGAAAACCTCAAACTCTGAGAAGGAAGTTAACCATGAATGGACGATCGTGACTGGCGGAAGTTCTGAGACACACGCGAAACTAGGTCAGCCGAGCGAAAATGGCAACTCGAAGGCGCATACCGTGATGACGATACGGAAAGATCTTGCAAAGCTCGCTGACTGGCGTGGGCCCGCATCTATGGAGGCCGTCACTCTCGCCAGAGCAATCGAGGTCACGATGGATGATCTATTCGGCTCTTCTTCCGAGGATAGCTTCACCTGGGCCCTTAAAGCTCATTACGCCCAGTCAGACGCCCAGTCAATCTATTTCCATTTAAAACGATCAGAAGGGAGATGGAAAGCACACGCGGGCGAGATCGAGGCAGCACTATCGTTGTGGCTATATTCTGTCAATGAACAAGAGCACAGACAACTTCCCAAAGACAACGACGATGATGCATGGTTGCGCGCCCAAGGATCACCCACGAAGCAAAGCCTACGACTTCTAGGCCCGAGTACACGGGCTCTCCATCGGGATCTTTACTGGTGGATTCCCCGTGATGCAGCAGTAATTATGGAGGTCGAGAAAGATGAGAATGGCATGCTGGAAGTAGAGAATCACAGAATCGTTGGCTGTGGGTCCAGCCCTGGGAATACATCTCAAAAACTGGGCGATCAAACTCAAAAATACAAGAGCCAGGAGCTGGCAAAACTCAGCTTTGATCAGGACGAGAAGCTTTTTGATGAGCGGGGCACAAGCTACGCCCTCTTGGCGGTAGAGTCGTATGACCCTTTGAAGTTGTTATATGCCCAAGACATGTTTTCGGCGTTCATGTGGGCTGCGGCAAAGACACTGACGGATCCCGTCGAGGGCGGCGCTGTCATACAGCCCGATAACACCAGCAGTGACGATGCCTGGCAATCCTTCACGCTCCGGAATACTCGCCTGTCAAAAATGGCTCAGGACATCCAGAACACTGGGCTTGGGAGTCTGTATCAAATCTATCTCAGCATCATCCCACCGCTAAGTGTACATGAGAAGCTTCCACAAGCAGAGGCGATTGTCGAACTGGCACGACAGCATGCCAAACGACACGAGCAGTTGCAACATTGGGACGAGGCAGGCGACGCATACTTGTGGCTCGTTCGAACGGCAAAGACATTCCCAGAGCAGAGCAGCATTACCATTAGGGCTACCGCAGTATTGATGGAATATTTGAGGGAAGTCACCCTAGCTATCGAATTGAGGGAAGCTCAGCATTACGAGGAAAGAGATATCCGGGAGCTGAAGGGGCTAAGATCGAACCTAGAAGAGGTGCTAAAAAGCGTTAACCGGGAGATTCTATCGAGCCTCATGACGTTATATGAGGAACAGGGCCGTGATTGGACATGTGTCCTTGTACAGCAAGCCCGGACTGGCTGGGAGGAAGGCACAAGTTACCCTGAAACGTTCAACTTTACGGAACTGCATCAGCTCGCTGGGACCTGGAGGTCGTCGGAGCTCCTGGAAAGCTTGAAGGATAAAAATGCGAACCCGAAGGATATCCACGGTTGGACGCCGCTCCATTACGCCGTAGCGAAGGGTTTCGCAAGCGCTACCCAAACACTGCTGGACCTTCGGGCGGACGTTAATGCTCAAAACCTTCTCGAATGGACGCCATTGCATTACGCCTGCCAGCGCGGTGAGACTTCAATCGCACAGAATCTCCTCCGAGAAGGCGCAAACATCGATACGCGCGGCAGAGACGGAGTAGCGCCACTACACTGTGCAGCAGTGAAGGGCCATCTTGAGGTGGTCCGCTCATTGATCGAAGCAGGAGCGGCTATTGACGTTCTGGACGCCTCAGGAAATTCGCCACTACTCTGGGCCGCATACAAGGGACATTACGGCGTTGTTGAGTATTTATGGGAAGATGCGAATAGAAAATTGCGGGACTATAATGGCAGAACTGCCCTGCATCTAGCAGCGGCGAACGGGCAGGAGGCTGTCGTGCAGCTGCTGGTCGAGAAGGGCGCCGACATCGAGTCAAAGGATAGGCTTAGCCGGACGCCACTGTCGCTAGCAGCGATAAACGGGCAGGAGGCTGTCGTGCAGCTGCTGGTCGAGAAGGGCGCCGACATCGAGTCAAAGGATAGGCTTAGCCGGACGCCACTGTCGCTAGCAGCGATAAACGGGCAGGAGGCGGTCGTGCAGCTGCTAGTTGAGAAGGGCGCTGATATTGAGTCAAAGAATGAGAGTTCTTCGCGGACGCCGTTATTGTGGGCAGCGGTATACGGAAAGAAGGCGGTCGTGCAGCTGCTAGTTGAGAAGGGCGCCGATATTGAGTCAAAGGATGGGGGATTTGGGCAGACGCCGCTATCATGGGCGGCAGAGAATGGGCATGAGGCGGTTGTGCGGCTACTAGTTGAGAAGGGCGCCGACGTTGACTCAAAGGATGTGAAAACTAGGCGGACGGCGCTATCGTGGGCGGCGGCAAACGGGCAGGAGGCAGTCGTGCGGCTGCTAGTTGAGAAGGGCGCCGACGTTAAGTCAAAGGATATAAACGGCCAGATGCCACTGTCGGTAGCGGCGGCAAAAGGGGAGGAGGCGGTCGTGCGGCTGCTAGTTAAGAAGGGCGCTGACGTTGAGTCAAAGGATAGGGACGGCCGGACGCCACTATCGTGGGCGGCGGCAAACGGGCAGGAGGCAGTCGTGCAGCTGCTAGTTGAGAAGGGCGCCGATATTGACTCAAAGGATGTGAAAACTAGGCGGACGGCGCTATCGTGGGCGGCGGCAAACAGGAAAAAGGCGGTCGTGCAGCTGCTAGTTGAGAAGGGCGCCGACGTTGAGTTAAAGGATAAGGACGGCCAGACGCCACTGTCGTTGGCGGCGGCAAGAGGGCACGAGGCGGTCGTGCAGCTGCTCCAAGAACACATCAACCGTCTCCCTACCCACCCTCCTGCCGCCTCTCCTAAGTTAGATACCCAAGAGGTGGCAAATAGATGAACAAAGTAGAAATGATTGCTTCGTCAGTGAGTTGGATAGTCGCTGCTTAAGGATATGATCTCACACATGCAGATCGGATCGACGAACGGATCGAGGTGCCATCGAGCGATAAGGAAATTAAGAACCCCGGTGCCCTTTCCGAAGCGACCTGGAGACCGTAGCCTATAAGGACCCCGCTCTAGGAACTGACCAGTGGGTACTGACAGAGTCAATTCGATGACTAAGGGCGTGATAGACTTGGATATATTTTGGTTCGGTCAGCAGCGGTACGAATAACGGGTCTGCAGAGCTTAAGGGCACTCTATTGCGCTGCGAAAGGAGGCTCTTTACAAGTCAGGCGCGAAGACGGTGAGGCGAACGTAATTTTTGGGTAAGGGGGATTGGGATGTTGAGGAGTAGCTACAGCACACGACTTGTGTAGAGTTATGGTAATATTTATTGTATGCACAGGCTTTGAGCCGCTTAAAGTCAAAATACACCTCGTATGTCTCAGCACGGAGTGTCGCCACGTAGGGACGTTAGATGAGATCGCAGTAGGCCTGGACGTGATTAGTATCGCAGGAGTACGGCGTAGGTAGTTGGATGTATCTCACTCTAGCACGGAGTATACACGCATCGCGTGATTCCTCGTAGAAGTGTAGACTAATCTATGGGGGCTATGTTCAGCGTTACTGAAGTGCGGCATGGTTGGTTGGAGAGGGGTATCCTGCACAGCATCGAAGTCGTTCAGTACGACGGAACAGGAATAATGGGTGATCGTAGAACCAGCGAACAGTTTACTGCTCTAAAGGACGAATAGTTAACGGTGTAAGAGATGAGGAAGAGATGAACTTGCAAACTATAGGAACAACTAGTATAACGCCGTTCATCGATCCGAGGCTTTAGTGGCATCGTGGGAAAACAACGTCCGTTAACGTCTATGTCAGTACAGTGCAGACTGGGAGCACCGCGTAGGTACACTTGCCTTCGTGCTGGCGTTAAGGAATGGTATAACAGGGGCATAGATATGTCGTACACGAGAGCGCAGGCAGAAGATGAAGGGTGGAGGTTAAGAGGTTTAGTTGTGAAATAAAACGGGACATGAGAAGCTTCTTATAGCTGACGAGGATTAGGTAATGAACATGGATTGACCGTGGATGAAAGAGTCTCCGATACCAAGAAATTTCTAGCTTAGACGCCTCTATTTTCGGAGGCAAAATCTCCAGATATGGAGGCGTCCAAGCCAATCCAACATCGTTTAAGGGGAAATGTGGGGTTTATATACACCATACAAGCCTCTACCTTGCTGGCTTCGTTGAGAGTGCGATTCCAAGGAGTTTGGAAGTGTCAGTGCTGTTCATCATCATCGTTATACGTGTAATAACAAAGCAACCAAACACCACTCATGTCACGTGCAACACCACAAAACTCCTTATCAATCCTAAGGGGACTTAATTTCAATCTATAGTATTCTATACCACCACTTCCCCCTAACCTTCCCACCACTTACACGCCCTGCCACACAATCTCCAAAGCATTCTCCTTCTCGCCCCCCGCATAAACCTTCACCTGACTACTCCCACTCGCCACCGACTCCGCACTCCACACCGCATTCCCACCGGCCGCCAACTTACCCCCAGAATTCGTGAACGCCGTCTCCGTACCCACCGAGCCCCCACAAGTCAACACTCCCGAAGCGACACCACATTTACCCTTGGAACTCGTGAGCGAAAACCCGCCACCACTCGCCGCAGCCGTGAACGTCGCGCAGGTACCGCTCGTATACCACGTGCCAGCGCTAATGATACATCCCTTTTGCGACCCGCCGGTGTTGACATTCAAATACCCCTTGCCGGAGAAGGGCACTCCTGTCGGCGCCGGCGCACTCGTTGTCGGAGGCACCGTCGTCGTCCCACCACCACTTCCCGATCCATCTTTCGGCAAGTACTTAATGCCCGTAGCCGGACAAGTAGACTTCGTCCCATCCGGATTCGCAGGGACAAACTCGCCCGACTGCACCGACCCCTTGACATCATAATGATACCAAATCTCATTCAACGCCCCCGACTTACACCCCAGCGTAACCTGCACACCCGTCCGATTCTTCGAAAGCGCGTCCTGGATCTGCGCCGTGGAATACGTCGCCGAGGTCGACGGCGTGATCCCCGCGGCAGCAAGCCACTGGTACGATGGCAATGCCTTGAACAAGTCCACAGTCTTTTGGAAAAAGTCGACGACTTCTTCGGTGGCTTTGTGGTCGGTGTAGCACGTGGGTTCGAGCGTGCTGATGCAGGTTCCGTGTTTACTCCACTCGTGCTGCCAGAGGGATTCGTCGTGGCCGGAATAGTCTTTCCAGTAGGTGCTCATGTAGCTAACGAGGTCGGTGGCGCCGAAGGATTGTAGGATCGCGGTGATGTTTTTGTAGGCGCGGGTGGGGTCGCAGGAGGCGTCGTAGGTGCCGTCGCAGTGGTCGGGCCTTTCGATTCAATTTCGTAAGGTTTATTTGCTGGAAAGTAGTTCTTTGGGGGGTGTGGACTTACCATAGTCCATGGATCGTCCAGCTATCAACCGGTCCTGTGGTCGGCTTCGTGTCCCAAAACTGCGTCTGCAGCAATTGACCGCCCGGCGCATTGAAACAACATAAGTCAGTCACTGCAGTGGTATTATGACAGCTTAACTGCGGGTTCGAGCAAGCCAACGGCGTGCTACCGCGAACACTTTGCCCGCTTCCAAGCAAAACCTGCGTACCGCCGAGTGCGAACTTGGCGATGCTGCGGAGAGAAGGTAGAGAAGAGGACGCCATTGTTCCCGGCCCCAGTGTTGATGGTGGCAATGAAGAGGCTGAGGGAAGGTTGTGGTCCTTTATACCAGAACCAGAACCAGCATCCCAGCCCCAGCTCCAATCGCCCAATCCTCGTACAACCATACTAACGACTATTCACCGGCTAGTAGGTAACCAGTAACCGTCAAAAGCAGGTCGATTGTACTTGAACTCTTTACCCGAATCCCAGTCCAGTACGGATCTTCCCTGTCCTAGCCTAATGTCCCTAGTCTAAGCTCCAGTAAGAAGGTATACAAACAGAAAATAAACGCAGATGGCGGGATAAGCTTGCATACCGTGGACCCTGTACAATAAAAGCTCCACCAAGCTTTTCACCAAAAGAGATTGAACGTTTCGGGGGCTTTGGATCGCTATTCGTTCGATGAATTCAAGGTTGTGTAATACGCAAATCCGGGAGCGCAGCCTCGAAACAGCAGGTCGTGAATTCGAAGCGGGTAAGACTACGTATGCCCACACGTACACAAACAGCACAAGCGCGTCAGAGATGTCGATGTACAGTGCAAACCCACGGTTTCCTGGGAGGTAGTTGAAGGAGACTCGGAGTCCAAGTTTACCCAAGATTGAAGTGGGAATGACACAGCCACTCAAAACGCTCCAGGCACCATCAGCACCCTAAGGTCACACGTCGCCCGCAAATGCGAGACATGAGATAGCAATGAAGATCTGCTGCCTGCAGGCCACTCACAAGTGGCAGATGGCAAGGCACGTGGGACAGATGATGCGAGGGGCAGGGCTCAGCATCGGACCCTGCGGCTAACCCCAAGGGCGCTTTGCCTCTTTAGGGATAGGGCGATGCCACTTAGCACAGGGGTCGAAGCTTGTTTTTTGGCGTGTGAGCGACGTCGGACTTGGCCGGTATCGATGTCGTTCTTGCGCAGATAATTAGAGTGGACTGGAATTGCAGGACTGAAAAAGGTTGGGTATCTAGTGCTCACTCATGCTCCCCAAAAGCCGAAGACGAAGCGTCAATCCATCGTTTCATGCAATACATATGCCCGCTACTGGATATCAACAACCAACGATAACAGCAAAACGTATCTATCATACAGAACTGCTCTCTCTCTCCCCACCATACCGCTTTGAAAACGCAGGGCAAGAAACGTATTTTGCACAATCAAAGGGAAACTAACCTGTTGACACACAACTACCCGTCGAAATTTAGTACGATCGAGTCGTATGAGGAAGGGCATCTGAGAGCTGTGGGAGGAACGCAAACATTCGCTACCACCCATATCGCCTCTGCTGCTAATAGTAGCGATCTGGGTCATCGTAAGTCGGCCGTCCATGGCTTCTGTCAACATCATCAAGGCTCTTATATGACGATGAGGGTCCGTCGCGGCCACCGGCACCACCTAGTACAGTCAGCAAAACTCATCCGATGTGACCATAGCACCCTTCGATGACGAAAGAGGCGATGCTCCGGAATCCACTTACCACCTCGACTTCTCCCGCGGCCACCTCCACCGCGATCGCCACGATAGCCACCACCTCGACCTCCCCGCGAGCCATAAGCGGAATTCCTATTTCCTCCACGACCGCGCTCACGATTACCACCGCGGTAAGTCTGGTTTTGGTAGCCAGGAGGACCAGCCGGGCGTCTGTCGTCGTACCGTGGGTAATGCGGTCGTGAATGGTCTCCGTCATCCTCACGCGTCCGCCTGTGGTACGTCTTGTTTGGGAAGTAGCTTTCGTACCGAGTCTCGTTGGATTGCCTACAGTGGTTAGCAAGTCATCATAGTTTCGTTTCGGATGGGATACTTACTCTTCTTCGATCCTTAATTGCACCTTCTCCCCTACTGTGGTCTCGAAAATGTACGCTTCGTCCTCGGGAACCGGGTGCCAATTGTGAATCCGCGCCGCATCTTTTGGTTGCCCACCCTTCCTAATGGCAAGCACCACTGTCGGCGTTGGGTTCTCCGAGTAGTATTTCGTCGACTTAGGTACTGGCTCACATCGTGCCGCCCAAAGCTTATTCTCGAAGCATGCGATGCCGGTGACCTTCCAAACGACCTTGAAGCCGATACCACCCACCTTGTCGAGTATACTCTTGGGACAGGGCTTGGGTGTGATCAGAATGCTGTTTGCGAGATATCGTATGTCGCCCTCGGGAGTTCCAGGGGGAAGCTTCACGAGCGCGGCCAATTTTTCTGACATAGCCTTGGGAATCATGTAGCCGGTATAGAAAACGGTCTTCTTGATCTGGTGTGGTCGTGCGTTTGGAGGTGCGTTACCAGCCTTGACCAACACATTATGGGCATTGAGCATACGCTGGATCTCGGCGACTTCGGTGACGGGGTCTGAAGGTAGGAAGTTAGTAAACTTCGTTTGGTGATAGTCAGTTCATAATGATGAGTTACATACCGAGCTGAGTAGCATTCTCGGGCACCTGGACAACCTCCGCCGTAATTGGTTTTCGTGTCGTAGGCAGCGTGCCTGCCATCAGATCTCTGTTGAACTGGAAGAGAAAGTCTCGGAAGCCTTTCGTATGCTTGACCCTGTCTTCGTATATCCGTATCTCCTCCGCTTCTTGATACGTGTACACGATATCCTTGATCAACTCCTGTTTATACTCCATCGTACTCCTGAACCTCTGTCCTGCGGGGCCCACGTTCGGCTTCAAACACACCATATCGAACTTCAATTTCTTGCTTCCAACCATGCGCTTAACCAGATCCGCGAAGCCATGCTCCGAGCGGCCGGTGAGAAGCACATTCAGGGCATCTTTCTGCTCCATAGAAAGCTGTACGAGCTCTACGATGGCTTCGTTCCACCATCCTTTCCATGCGCGCGGTTCCTCCTTGTCTGCGCCTTCGCCGGTTGCTGCAAGGAGCGAGGAGTCGTGCCACCAGCCGCCGCTTACGAAGATGTCGGGAGATGCGAGTTGGCCGAGCGTATGACCATTCCAGATCTGCTTGTTCGGTAGAGGGCTTGCGAAGACTGCGCTGGTCAGTAGCTCTTCTCCACAATTGTTAGGTCACCAACGTGTGTTGTCAAAGTCATAGACGTGAATTGCCTTGACTTCACTCACAGGGGGTAACTCCTGCTCATCGCATGACCACCTCTTGAGCGCCGTCACAGTGTGATTTGCAGCTTTTCCAGATACAGTTCCATTTCCATTTCCATTTCCATTTGGGCCCGCGACCGTAGGCCGCGTGGAGGTTGCGAGCATGTTGGGCAGCAGCGAGCGGACAGCAGACGAAGATACACGCCTTGTTGCGGCGAGAAGCATGCAGTGCGAAGGGTGCGCGACTTATATTTGAATGGTGCGACGATGTAGATGGAGTGGTTGCTCAACGAGCCGTACTGTCCTACATTTGCGAAGTCGCGATTTCGAGGGGTCCGTGCAGTAGCTTCCGCGCTCGCGAACCTTGCTAGAGTATATCACCGGCAACCGAGATTCACCACCGGGCGAGCGAGCAGCTAACTGTCTTACAGCTGATACGAGCGTAAATTAAAGCTGGCTTCAAGCCAACGTACTCTGATGAAATAAGCAAGCCCAGCGAAAAGGATGTTATCGAGGAATACAAAATTGAAGAGTGGGATACTCCAGCACCGTAATTTGTAGAGATCAATCTGAAATTTTACCCAACTACTTGCAAGTAATTGCTTCTAAGTGTACTAATGTGTATCAGGAGGGTATGGGACTCTGACCCGCAATCGGAAGAAGGTTGATAGGATAAAGAGGAGCTTTGGATTGCTATATAACCAAATGAATGGAGGAACAGTTCATAACTATCAAAAGGACGGTTCGACGCTGTCTCGTACAAAGGAAAACTGTCTGTATTGCCATGGTGGATGATGATGATCGAGAGCTGCTCGGGTAAAGACCACTCAAGTGCTGGCTCAAGCTGATCACATGACTGTGGGCGCATCCTTGCCATGGTACACCACAATACAGCCAAGCAAGTAAAAGATCTCAAAACTCCTAAACAAGTAAGAGCGGAGGCTAGAAGTTGCTTGTTAGGAGCTCCGCACAAAACCTTACAGTTCACTTTTCTCTGCCAAAGAACTCGGTCTGATATCCGCATCTGGGCTTGAAGGCTCCTCACGCATCTCCTCGACCGTGATAACACCATCTCCATTTCGATCAAACCTAGAACGTTGGTGTCAGTGAAGTTGGGCTCATAGCTCTCTTTAACTTACTTCGCAAAGTGCTTCTTCGAGGCTTCGTTATCCTCCCACTCTGTACGAGCAAGAAATTCCTGGTAAGTAAAATGGCCGATGCCGTTGATATCGACTTCGTTGAACATATCATCATCAGTCTGAACAGACTGCGGAGTGATGCTATTGTGAAGCGCCGCCATCTGCTCATGCGTTGGACAATCTTTTGGACGATTATCTGCGCAACTAGTGCGGCAGATAGGGCTATTTGGTGAGCAAGTGGTCCAGCATCCTGCGAACCAGCAGTCACATTTGCTTTTACAACCTGGCGCAGTTTAGCGAACTAAAGTCATGACAGAAATATATGCCCAGGACGTTTTGAGACAGACGTACCTCCATTACAGTTGCAACAGAAGATGTTGCATTTGCCTTTACCGCAACAGGAAGAGAGACCCTTAAAGCTGCAGCACGCTGCTGTCAGCTGCAGAATTACTGCCGAAAGGAAGATGAAGATAGAGCCTTTCATTGCGTTTGTCGATAAGGGATTTGTCTAGAATGTGTTGTGTCGTCCTCGGTAACAGGTGATTGCCGAAGGCAGTGGAAGATACTTTTATAATCTCGCGGTAATTGACTAGGACACCAATCGCTTAGCCTTTCAAGTTCTACTCACTGCATTGAGATCACTCGTATGATTTATCAGGCCATTTGAGAAGCTGCGTGCATGCGTTGTGCAGGCTGATTTAGAACGCGCCCCGCAGTCGCAGCCGCAGCCTACGTACGTTCAGCTTCTACTCGGTACCAAAGGCAGGTGATATACGCTTGCATCCACTGTATAGAAATTACAATATCAATGTTCAACTCAAATTTGGTGCAGAATACCACCTGAAACAGCGGTCAGGGCATCGCTCTCAGCTCTGACCCCGAAATCAAACCAACACTCACCGCCGTTGTCGTTAACAGCAACATCGCATCCATTTCTCAAAGCCTAAATCCTCTCATTCCAGCTCCACTTTGTCTTTTGCCAAGAATCAAGTTTGCTGTATCCTCGTACTCGTGACGTGTAGCCAATAGCACATCGTTTGAGTAGGCGGTATCTCTTCTACCGTTTAAGAGCTGCCGATCAGACATTTCACTGCCGAGTTTGTTATCATCTGTCGTGTCGTTTTCGCAACCATCATATGACATTTCCCGAGGCAATACCAAGCTGTTCTTAGAGGCCAGCATATCCGCGTCCACCGTGCTGAAATTGAGATGCAACAGAATTTTGACCATGCATGGATACGTACTTTGTTTCCGAGGTCGGCGAAGGTAACTCTTCAGACGAGCTGAACACAAGCCTTTCCTCTACGGAACGTCGCGTCCTATCGTTTCATCGTCTGACATGTACTAAGACCGCTTCAGCTCCCCCTTCAGCTCCAGTCGTTTAGAGCGAGTACGTTGCAAAATCACCTGATAATATCGGGAATACATTCAAATATGAGGTAAGCTTTAACACTAAAGCATTATTATCATTTAATAGTATTATCAATTTTAACAGCCTGGCTTCCATCTAAACCCATAATGCTACACTAAACAAAATGTACATGTCGATTCAGAATCAGACAGCGTCTGAGCTGGATCTGAAGCGGTGTAGATGGAAGCTGATATCCATGCAACACTCGGTTGGGGAGTACTCAGATGGCACAAAGGAAAGAAAGAGACTGTAACATTTGCACCGGACCAAAGCACTATCCAGAGCAGCCGAAATATTTAAAAATCCACCATAACCGCCACCACCACAACTACCCTCACAGCAACCAGAACACGCCTCAAAGACCAATAACACATCGCCTTCCGTACAATCTCCTCCCTTCAATATGCAGCTCCAACCCTCCACGTGGATGGCAATGTCCTCCGTAGTCTCAGTCCTCATTGCCCCAGCCGCAGCCGCCAGTCCCGGGCTCTACCTCTGTCAAAACTGGGGCTTCAACGAGCAGCCAAACTACTGCAACAAATATGCCGAGCCTTGGGGAAAATGCAGTCAGTGTCCTCTCCATCTCCATCTCCATCTCCATCTACATCCACAAGCCCACCAACCAAAAAGCTAACCAGAAGCGCAGCAACTATAACGGATCGCTTCCCTACCGACGCCCGCGGCGTCTCATCTGCCGGGCCTGATCCTGGGAATTGGTGCACGCTTTACGAGTATAGACCGCCCCCTCACTGATGCTTTCATATGAGAGTTTGAGAACGCGATTGACGAGATATATAGGAACGAGCGTTGCACTGGAGCGGAGCTGCAGCTTTATTACCCTGGATACTTCGATTTGAAGACGGTGGGGTGGAATGATCGGGCCAAGAGCTTCAACTGTGCGGCCTTGTAAGGGATTAGGCGGGTGGGGAATGAGCAAGCGTCGACGCGATTGATATCTTAGTTGTTCCCTATATAAGCCCGTTATTCAGGGATGAGCGACATGCCATGTGGTTCTTTTTTCCTTACACATTGTTGGCCTGAACAGTACTCGGTCGTTCCGAACGGTATGGTTCAGTACCGTTCTTGTCTAGCGTCGGCTCCCGCCTATATAGTCACTTCTCCTGAGCTTCACCGCTCCACACACAATACATCACTTCCTCATCACTTGCTCTCGGGTCTCTGCTGTCTAACACACATTCTTCTATGGGGTTTTACGCCATAATGAAGGGCTTTTTCCAAGGATAGAAGAGAAGGGACAAGATCAAAGTACATACACCTCAGCTGTACGTAGCAGAGAGAGACTGAATATAATCATTTGCAAAGTAGAGTAAGTGGCTAGACCCTTGGATACAGGCGGTGTAGTGCATATGTCCACTATATACTATCGTTAAAGAATTCGCTCCGACGTTACCTTCCCCCCAGCCCACCACATATCAAACTCAACCATCCTCTGGTGCACAAGATCTGAGTGATATAAATTAACCAAACAATCAATAGAGAGATAAAAATTCAATAGCTTTTAGCCAGAGCTTTCTTCTCTTAAACATACACACAAACTTTAAATTCATCACCTCATCAACTCTCCATTCAATCAATATCTTCGCGGCGCCCGCCATTCCTCCCTCGGCACATCAATCCTTGTTTTTTTTTTACTTCGATGTTTCTCATTTATCCCTAATCCTCCATTATACCATAGTAACATCTCCTTAGTATATATCTTGATCTAACTTGATCTAACGTGCTTCCTCATATGAAGCGAGCCACCCTAGGTGCCAAACCAGATGAGGGGTACACGGGTTGAGATTATCCTAAGGTTTATGTTCCACCACATACTTACTCCTTAATCCCGAGCTTGCCTATTGTACATACGCAGTCGTGACTTCGGCTGTGAACTAATATTCAGCTGACTAATTACTTCTCTACCGCGGCTCTCAATTCATCGTTCCGAGTTCTCTTTCCACTTCCGCTTCCGCTTCCGAACACCGGCCTCCCACACCTTTCCTCCCACCACACATCACTCCAGCGCATGGCCTCGACCTCTACCTCAACCACCGCCTCGAAAGACACCTCAGGAGATACATGTGTAATCTGCCTCTCAACCATAACAGACCGCGCCATCACTGCGCCATGTAACCACTACACCTTCGACTTCATCTGCCTCGTAAGCTGGCTCCAGCAGCGCTCAACCTGCCCACTATGTGCGTCCGTCCCAGTCCCGTCTCCTCCCTTTTTACAAAATCATCAACAAGGCATATCTAACACCCAACCAGGTAAAGCCCAAATATCCTCCGTCCAATACGACTTCGCCTCCCCCACCAACTTCAAAACCCACACCATCCACCGCACCCACCTACCCTCTCACTCAGACCCCTCCCGCCACCCTTTCTCGCTCCACGCCCCATACGGCCTCCCCCACCGTCCCCGCAGACCCACCCGCGCCCCCGAGCACACAGTCCTCGACACCTCCCTCCTCCGTCGCCGCCACATCTACCGCCACAACCTCTACTCGCACCACGTCGGCAGCAACCCTTCGTCCCGCTCCCGCTACCGTGACATCACGCCCTGCCTTATCGCCGCATCCCCCGCCCTCCAATCCAAAGCGCGCACCTTCCTCCGCCGCGAACTCCGCGTCTTCACCTTCCTGTACAACAACACCTCTGAACCTCTCTCCAGTTCAGCGCCCTCGGCCGCTGCGACAACGAGCAGTAATGCAGAGTTCCTCCTCGCGTACATCGTAGCGATGCTGAAGAAAGTGGACATAAAAGGGAGCGACGGGCGCGCGGAGGATATAGTAGGGGAGTTTCTAGGGCGGCGGAATGCGAGGTTGTTGCTTCATGAACTGGGGGCTTGGATGCGGAGTCCGTTTGAGAAGTTGCGCGATTGGGATCGCGAGGTACAGTACGCAGAGGTGTTACCGGAGGAGTTTGATGAGAGGGGCTTTGCTCTTCCTTGCGCGCCGTCGACGGGAAGAACAAAGGCGGGTAACGTTTCAGATGGTCATGGAAGCAGTTCATGGACTGCGAGGGAGGGATGTGGGTGATGTGCTCAGAAGAGAGGGAAGGAAATATAATATTCGACCTGGCTAACATGGACGGCGTTTTGCTCGGTGCGGTAGAGAGGATGGGTGCTAGGGATCCGAATCCGAATCCGAGGCTGATTGTAGGCCGAGAGCACTATCGAACTTGCTGAGAATGACGATGGAGCTTGGGCGGCTGTGGGGAAAGCATTGGAAAATGTGTGTAGATGGGAGCAGCTCGTGGGCTGTGGGGGAGGGCCGTGGATGAAGTGCTCTTAAGGGAAGGAAGAATAAACAACAAACAACCAAACATGACCCTCGATACAGCGAGTCCATTGACCAGCAACCCGATCCAGCGCCGAGAGCTCCACGGCAAATGTCCAGGATGCCGATAGAGCTCAGGTCGTCGCTACGGGCACAATCGTAGGACAATATTCACGCCTAAGCAATCAAGCATGCAAGACGAACGGCACAATAAAGCCACATCAAGGAAGAGAAACGAAGAGAGGAGAGGATAGGAGAAGAAGGAGTGAAATGAAGAGACTGAGCCTCCATAACCGTCTATAGAAATGCACAAGGCCATAGAAAACAGACTTTAGGCATGAAAACAAAAGGATCGCCACAATTACCTCCTTGCGCAAAGGACCCATTCATGCCATCAGCAATAACAACGAGAACGCTTGAACGCCATGCCTGCCCATGATCACCCAGCTTACTGAAAATATCCCAGTGATCAAGTGACCTCATCAATGCCATCACGCACATCTCCTCTTCACCCCTATCACCATCCCCAACTCATCACCTACTCCCCCCTCGCCCTCCCCCTCACAATCCCCAACCCCATAGCCCCCCTCTCACTAACACTACTCCTCCTCCCAAAGCTATGCCCCATACTCTCACTCCTCGAACTATCCACACTACGCCTCATACTTGATGAACTGCTTCTCCGTCTCGCGCGCCTCGCTTCATCAGGATCATGCGGATGCAAGCCGCTGGCCCTCGCAAACAGATTCAAAATATCCGTGAGACTAATGACGCCGCTGAGACGGCCCGACATGCTCGCCCCAGGAATCGCCGATGCGGAGATGGCTGGTGGGATTGCGCCTGAGCCGGCGAGATGGGCGGGTGCGGGCGAAGCGACGGGTAGGACGCCTGTTGCGGGTGCTGGGAGAGGGGTCACGGGAGATGGGGGGATGAAAGCGGCTGGTGTGATGGCTGGGGTTGGGGGTCCGGAGGAGGCGGGTGAGGGAGTGTCGACAACCCACATTCGGTGGGAGTGGGTGGCTACTAGTTTGGCGACTGTGTGGGCGAGGGTCGCAAATGGGGTTACGTGGAAGACTGGGAATGAGTCTTGGCCGTCGTTCACGCCGCGTTCGGAGAGGATTACGGAGATGAAGTGGATGCAGGAGGAGCGGAGGAGGGGGAGGGAGGTCGACTTTGTGAGCAGCTGGGATTGTTAGCGCGGGCTTGTAGCACGGAGAGGGCTTGTAACGTACTCGAACATCGACGTGGGAAATGTTGCCGATGACATTGTTCTGAGCATCCAGAACTGGAAGGGAAGACACTCCCTCACTATTCATGAGCTCGAGAGCTGATGCTAGGGGTTTGTCTCCGCTATCACTTTGTTAGCATCCTTCCCATCTACCACCAGTAGAGCAACTTACTTGATCGCAATCACTGAGTGACTCCCGATATTCAAATCCTTAATCTGCCGCGGATAAAGCTTGTCCACCGCGGGAAAGCTCTGTCGATTGTCCCAAAAGAACCTCACCAACCTTAACTGCGTAAGAATGCCCACGACATTACTCGTCCCATCCTCTGCAACCAGCACTCTGTGCACTCCACTGCCGAAAACTTCCACCGCCTTGGTCAAATCCGCAGACGCAGGTAAGGTGATCAACGGACCCTTCTTGCCTAGATCTTTGACGTCTTTGAGCGGAATAGGTTTCCCTTCGCGGCCCTTCTTTGCGAGCTCGTCAAACGAGGCGACATCACCTTCGTCAGGGTGCGCGAGGCCGACCACGAGAAGAAGATAGGCGTTCAGGTCGCTGTAGTCGAACGTTCCAGTTGCCGTGCGTGAATCCTTGTCTTCGCGGAGAAGAACCACGTTCGGGGAGCCGGATCGAACGAGAATCTAGTCATCACGCGTCATATCAGCATACCATCCCATCCTTTTCCACTCTAACCGATCCTCACCCTTCCCATCCTCCATAGAACTTACATTCGTAGCTTCCTCGACAGTAGTATCATACTGCACAAACGTCACATCGTCCCTGTTCGCCCCCACAATCTCCCCCACCTTGATCGTCTTCCAGTCCTTGCCCGCAAACTTCGAATCAGCCTGCTTGGTCGGCGGGTTATTGAGTAGATCCTGCAGCGCCTGTTGCGAGAGCGAGGGGTGCCGGGTCGTGCGTGGTGAAACGGGCATGCCGCGCATGTTCTCGGCGAAGCTGGAGCGGTAACTGGAGTGTGATGGGCTCGACATGTTCAGCGCTGCAGGCGGAGAGCGCGGAGACGCGTTGGGGATGGGGTGGAGAGGCGTTTCCTTCTTCGCACCTGCGTTTGTGGGCGGGTTGACTTCGTGGTCGGCCATCGTGGGTGAGGAGGTTGGTTTTGATGCAGTCGCAATCGCGGTCTCCAGTAGCGATACTACGTGACGCTCCATGTTAGAACATTGACAGCCATTTACAACCCATTCCCAGATTCAATGTTACTTACCTGCACACCGTATGAACTTGCTGGGTGCTTGGCTGTGCCAGAGAGTGCGGGGGCGCAAGAGAGAGATACGCGGGGTTGGCAGTTCACCGCTTGACGATGGGATTGTAAGAACAATGCTTCTCTGCGAAAAGAAGACGTATCCGAGCTCGAGTGTTTTCGAAAGGCGCGGTTGCAAAAAGTGCGAAAGCTACACAGTCACAGTCCGTAAATAGTTGTATAGATGGAAAGCTCGCGAATCTTTTGAAGGTGATTGCGACTGCCCCTCCGAACTTTCCCCCACACATGCACTGCTGCAACTCCACTACGCCTGATTGGTCGCATTCTTGGCCGAAGGCAGATCAGCGCGGCGAGTACTCTAAAAGAATTATTGACTTCCTTCATTGGATGATGATTCAGAGCAAGAAGAATATTATTGTGTTGTCTCCTGTGTGGCTGAGTGGCATAGGATGGAGAGTGAGGTGTGACATCATCCATATTCACAATATCACGAGCTCACCATCTTCCACAGGGCGATATAAATCCATGGACTCAACTTTTAAAATGGTATCCGGAACTGTAGATACATACATACACACATTATCATAACCCGGGCGTATACAGAACTCCATCCAATGCTTTTCCACCACCTAATCCCACCCTTCAAACATCCAACATACTCCTTATCCTCTGCCCTTGCCCATTCGACCCGCCACCAACACCACCACCACTCCCTCCAAGCGGACTCCCCGCCAACGTCCTGCCCGTCAAATCCGTCCTCTCACTCCTCAAACTCGCCGTCTCACTCCCCAGACTCCTCCCATTCCCCGCTCCCCACCCACTAGACGGACTCTGATCTCTAAACGGATCATTCGGCGGCCGACTCGTACTCCGATTCCTCACATTAACATCGCCCATCTCAACCCCTGTCCCACTAACAGCTCTCGTCGGCGACCTCCCCCCACCAGCTCCCCCACCCACAACCACGTCCCCATCATCATTCCTCGCCCTGTCTGCGGCGCCAACCTCCCTCGTCATATCCCTCAGTCTCTGCTCATCACTCGCATACCGATTCGCCATATGCCTATCCCACCAACTCGGCTTCTTCACAATATTCAGCTCCTCATCCACCAGCCTCCCCCTCGCCACCCGCTGCTTGATCAGCTTCTTATCCTCATTCTCATCCTTCAACCCCGCGATCTCAAAAACAATGAGGATCAGAAGAATAGTCCCATATCCGAGTCCAAACGGCCATCCGATCTGCACATCCTGTTGGAAAACACTGAGGTCCCATATCCACGCTGCCGCGATACCATAGCCGACTCTGACGGCGAGTATGGTAATGTTGAGGAGGAGTTTAATGGGTGGGCGCCGTTTGTAGGAGCGGATTGAGTGTGCGAGCGAGACGCAGATGACGATCCAGGCGATGAGCGCCATGATGGCGCCGACTTTGCCGCGAATATTTGTCGCGGCGGGTTTGGCGATGAATTCGGTCTGGAAGGGCGTGTTTTGTTTCTGCAGCGCCGTCCAGGACCGCGGGATCGTCAAGAAGAATTCTATCCATGCGAAGAGGTAGAAGACGAGCGGGGCCCAGAACTCGAACGTCGAGCGCTTGTCGTCCTGCGGCATGCCGTAGGGGTCTCGATCCACAATTTGTCGTTCTTGCCATGACGCCCTATAACATCTCACGTTAACCTCGTCCCTCCCTCCTTAGCCACTTGGGAGAAAATGGAAAAAAGAGTGTAGGAATACGTACCAATGCCTCGTAGCCTCCCAAACCATGGCCAACGCCCCCGGCACCATCAACATGAAAAAGAAACTCTGCAACACAATAGGGATCTGCTGCAGAAAATACCTATCAATATCGACTCCCGTCAACGTACTTATCATCCCACAAGCCGCCACAAACAACATCCAATACCACTGCCACCGCCTCCCTACGACTCTAAACCTCTTATCCTCCCTCAAATAAAGCTTCCCATGCTTATTAAGATTGATCAGTGTAAATACGAGCGTAAGCCCAAACCCCACACCGAACGCGATGGACGCTTTCCCGCGCGTCCCGATGCCGTAGTAGGGTATGTAGCATGATGTTTCGTTCACCCATGTCCCATTGTCCATCATCCATGGCTTGAAGGCGTCGAAGGCGAGGTAGCATTTTGACTCGTTGGAGATTGTGTTGTTGCTGAAGAGTTGGTATTTGAATTCGTTGAGGGCTGAGAGATTGAAGGTTACGCCGTTTATTATGGTTTCGGTTTTGTTCTCGTTGCTGGGGGTGAAGGCGACGAGCGAGCGCTCCGTGAGGGACATGATGGGTGGGGCGGGTGGCCAGCGAGGCCGTGTGGATAGCGGAAGGAGGAAAAGGTTGAGAAAAAGCTGTGAGGTTTATCGCAGTCTCAGCATCACAAGATGAGCGGAGCGTCTCTTGAAAATTGTTAAAGTACGCCGAAGGGTCGAATCGAAAGAGGTTCCGCGCCGTTCCGATAGTGTGGATTATTTCGCGCAACTCTGTGAGCGCTCGATAAGTCCGAGACACTTTCGTATTCCTTCGTACGGCTTGGCGGCAGTTTTAATCGCTGATGGCGCACTGAGAGAATGCTTCAAAAGGCAGAGAGCAGACTGCACGTCGCAGCCGGCGCATGTCTGAAAAGATGTCAAGGCGTGCTCGGCATCGACCCCAGCGCAGATCAGCCACCGTGGGCCCGTGCTGTGATTGGTCTCTGCATGTCATGAAACCTCCACCATGCCGAGCATCCCGGGTGTTTGTGATTGTTCAGTGTGATATCCCCAGACGTTTGTTGTTCGAAGAGAAATGTCAAGAATTGTCTGGGCAGACGAGCCAGGAACTTATGCGACGGGTCGCTTGTAAACATCCCTTATTAACCATGACATCGCTTGAGCTATAAGTGACACCACACAATACGCGTGCATCCAATTGTTACAAGTTGAATAGCTCAGGATGTCCAGACTTGGAGTTTCTGATAAACAAAACGCCGCTCATGATAGCCCAGAACGCATGCTCATCCAATATATACACAGAATCAAATGCAACCAAATCCTTAGACCGCAGTGCGCTTTTAAAAAATTCGCTCTTGATACCCATCCCAATTCCATATGGTATCTTAGGAAGAAAACTGTACCAAAAGCATCCACAACTTCCGCTTTCGTGTACACTTAGTCATATATCAAAAGTCTGGGCACGCTTTCCAAGTTTCAAGGATGCAGGTGTTCCAAACTGATGCTCTATAACTCGATCTACATAACGTAGAGAAGGTCGGTGTCTACGATGAAGTTAGCAAAATGCTTCAAAACGGACTTTTTTATTCGACTCACTCAAAGGATGACTGCAGCTCAACTGCGGCTTCTGGCTATACTTGCCCTGGAGCTCGTCGCGGATACTGTTGAGCAGCTGGACATAACTCTGGTTCGGGTTCTTCTTGAGAGAGTTGATGAATGCCCAGGACATGGCACCTGTAGCCTCGCCTTGAATCGAAGCATCAGCCCTATCACAACAATTAGTCCCATCTCTCACACCCTAGTCGAAGACAAACATACGAAGTCTGTGTATCTTTCGAACCACTCCACATGATGACATCCGCAGGGCTCGTCTTCGTCCGTAGATTCTTCTTGTACACTGAGTCGCCCTGCGTGACCTTCTTGAACAGACTACCAGCATTCGACAGCATACCACTGATATCCTGGCGCGCATAGCTCGACACAATACCCAACAAGCCCTGGCCAGCCTCCTTCGCCAGATTCGGCTCCTTGAGCACACCAGACGTGGAGTAGAGGTACGGCAGGTCGAGCGCGGATCCGGAATGGCACGAGTCGAAGATGGCGGTTAGACGCACACCGGGCTGCAGAGACTGTACCATGATACGATGCATCTCGTCGTCTACAATGTGCCCGGCTGTTCGGAAGTCGACCGGATATATCACTTCGTCGTAGCCGTCGTCTTCATCGCCGTCCAAATCCTTAGTCTGACCACCATGTCCTACGATCGTAAGCTCTTGCCTCAGTTTGACTGAAACGTGAGAACGTACCAGAGTAGTGGAAGAAAAGGGAGTCGTTGGGTCGCGCATCCTTTACCAACCAATGCATCGCTCGTAATATGTTAGACTTTGTCGGCTGGCTCATAGGGTTGTGCTGGTCGTCGGTCAACGTCACCATATCCTCCCGCTTGTATCCGAAGTGGCTGTTCAAGTACGCGCTCATGTTCTTCACATCGTTGATGCATCCGCGGAGCTGGCCTCGCTGGCCGAAGTAGTTGATACCGATCAGTAGCGCTTTCCGGCGACCGTTGCATGCTGAGTATTGGAACGAATAACCTTGCGGAGCTCCGTGGCCGAAGTTCTGGGGTTGAGTTGGGGGAGGTGGTGGACCTCCACCGCCGCCGTGGCTCGGGTACTGGTTGTTCACTGTCGAGGTCAGCGAATGTTAGGCACAACGCATGGTCGCACCCTTACCCGGTCGCGCATATTGCTGCTGGTGTTGTGGAGGAGTTGGTTGCGGCGGTGGTGCGCCATAGCCGTACTGCTGAGGCGGCGGGCCCTATCCACGCGTCAGTCCAAATACGCGCAACCCCGCGCTCCTCTTCAACGCACCTGATTGTAGCCAAATTGTTGCGGCGGCGGCGGAGTCTGCTGGTATCCGTTGTAGGGCGGCTGCGGAGAGGGCGGAGGCTGGTAACTGCCATACTGTTGCGGACTACGGATCCGTCAGCATCGCTCAAGCTCCTGCGGATAGCACAACTCACGGAGGAACATAGCCCTGCGGCGGAGGATAACTCTGTGGCGGATAGCCCTGGTGTGGAGGCGGCGGACCGTAATTCGGCTGGCCGCCGTTGTACTGCTGGCCCGGGTAGTAGGACATGGTGTCTGTATGTGTCTGTGTAGGTATCTAGGTGCTGCGCCGATGAGAGCCAGAGGGAAACTGGGGTCGGGAGGGTCGGAATAGGCGGATGTTGAGAGTCTAGACGATGGCCAACTCGTTCGGGCGAGGAGTCCTCTTTTGCAGGTATCGTGAGGTGAAGGTGTGCACGTAAGATTGCGGCTGATGGAGATGAAGAAGTTCTGTTGGTCGGCGCGGGGTCAGTCACGCATTGGCCAAAAGGCTGAGAGATGACAGGCCGCAGCGCTTTTGCGTGCCGGGTCCGAGGGCTCCGTGCGGCAGCGGCGTGAGTTTGAGGGTGTCAGTAGGCGTCGAGGTAACGTTGAACGGGAGGAGAGCGGTGATCGGAACGTATGGGGTTGTTATAGACGTGCGGTTAGGGGGTATAATAGATTATAGATACGGAAATGGAAGAGAAGCGTGGCGTCGTTCGTGGAACTAGTCCTTGAGTAGGCGTCAATGGGATGTGACTATGGCCGCAATTGCACAACAAACATCACGACTCGTGCCACGTCTTTCTGCTTCATCGTTCATACTCACGATGCGTTCTACATGTATTGTGTAAAACGCATCACGGGTAAACATCCTCACCTGCAAGTCAACCTTTAACGAAGTCAACCTTTAACGTGCACCTCCCACAACCACCACCATCTCCCCAACCCCTTCAAAGAATGCCCATCTCTTCTCCTCCCGGCCATTCCATCCATCCCCTCTCAAAATGCTTCACCCCCCAATCCCCACAAGCGCCGAAGTAACATAGACTGCCCTTCCTAATCCATCTCCCCTCTGACATTTCCAATCCAACGAATCAAACCCCCCAATCGGGCACACAGCGACCACTTTGTCCTGCTGTCGTGCATAAGCGGGCAGGCCTCAAGCCTCGCCGTGGCTCGTAAACGCACTAAACATGAGGCCATGGACGGGCATACCGAGAGATCGACGGTGAGGATGGAGAAAAACCAGCCCACATGCACCACACCACACTACACCACCCCATCTATGCACTAGACCAATCCATCCCAATCCATCAAATTTCCATACCCATCTCGCAACACCGTCTTTCCCCTCCATTGCCCTATCTAATCCTGCTCTATCCACCACCTCAACGAAGCGGTAAACCTCTCTCCCCCTCCCCTCCAACCACAACCCCCCAAAACCAGCACCCCCCTCCCCTTCCATCTCCCTTCCCAGCCCTACTCTGCACACCCTAACCACAAACGTCACAATCATGCACCTCCAAGGGGCCTACCGTACGTTTTGTACATAAAGAAGGTTCCAGCCCAGCGCCCGCTGCAGCGGGTTTCCGTGGCTTGCGTAGACTGAGAAACGGACCTGGGATGTAAGCGAGAGTGAGGGTTTCGCGACCGACTTTTCCGTTTACGTTTACGTTTACGTTTACGTTTGCTTTTCCTTTCTGGGGCTGCGATGCGCATGTCGTGGCTCGTGGTGAGAGGGATGTTGCATTGAGTTGTTTAGGTGCTGGAGTATATGGGATGAGAGGAGGCCAATGAGATCGCGAGCTTATGGTATCCGAAGCTATCAACCAACCGTACTGTACATAGTAAGTATGAAAAACGCTAGACCGCACCATTGAACTCTGCAAAAATAAAAATAAAAAATTTCAAGATAAGCATCTCACCGATGCTTGCTCCCCCAAGCGCGCGCTGCTTTTCTGCCAACTTCAAACGCCGAAACCGACAAAGATCCCGATTCTGTCCCTCATATAGCCTATAGGTATCCCAATCCAACTACAAAGAAACACCCCCCTAGTTCTCTACCTCTACCAACCGTAACCATCACCATAACCGTAACCTTACCCTCCAACCCCAATCCTCCCTCACACCCACCACGCAATGCGCAAGTATCCGCACATCACCCATCACCATACCATCTTCAGTCTTTCAGCCTCGAAAACCTTGGCCAAACCTTAGCCCGTCAGCTCAGCATTCTTGACCGCATCATCCATTCCCAAAGCCGCGGCGTTAGGAAGTAAGCTCGTACCTGCATGCACCTGCACCTGCACATACAAACGCGGTGAGATGGGAACGAGGAGAGTAAAAAAAATTTAAAAAATTCCTTTCGTACCGAACTTCTGCACCGAGTGTAACGCTACAGCTGACGAGCCCTGGTTCCTCATCTCGAAAATAGAGATACAAGGGGGAAGAGATCGAGTGAGTGCACATCTCACGTTCGCAGTCCCCAGCCCGCAGCCCCGGCACGCACGTGTATATATGATATGTTCTTCGACGTAACGTCGATACATAAGTAGAGAAAAGCGAGCAAGACGTCACAAGAACCTTCAACAGACGCTGAGCAGGATGTGACGTGGCCGAAAAATGCCGCACCTCGTCCCAGAGGTACTGTGCCGGGTATACCATTCATTAATGAAGCCTCTACCTCTTGCCTCCCCTCCCCTGCACTCCACTCCCCTCTCCTTCGCAACCCTCGCAAGCCCCAAGCGATAACATCTAAAGATACATCAAGGGCATTCATATAATGTATAAGCCTCCCACCATCTCTATCCCCCCGCCTCCATCTCGATCATAAATAGAATTAAAATAGGCCCGAAGATGAAGAACAGAAAAGAAAAGCCCCATCGAGAGGCAAGAGCGCAGAGTCGTACAATACATGTCGTCATCTCTACGCATCGTCGAACTTCAGAAGAGGAATCAGCAAAGTCAAAAGGGAAAATGTGTAAAGAAGAAAAGAAGAAGACAAGGACCGCTACGCTCCCCCCGGATTGAAAATGCAGCAACGCTGGAAATAACAACACCATCAATCACCCTAGGAAGACTAGGGGAGAAGGAAAGAGAAGAATTACAAATAAAGGGCGTATAGTAGAAGGTTCAAGAAATCGAATGCGTCCGTCGCCCCCATTCCGCGAGCTTCGGTTTCGAGGAATGCAGAAGTTTTAGACGGCGTACTGTACGTCGGAGAGGCGTGAGACCTATAAACCCAAACAAAGAAAAGGCGGTCGTTAGTGTATGCAAAAAAGGCAAACGGGGGGATGTTGGGAAATAAGATGCTAGGTGGTGGTGATGGGAGCTGGTGGGACTTCGCTCGCACCATCAGTATCTTTTCCCAGAAAGACCCGGACAGCATCGTCAGTCCCGGCGTTATTCTTCTCCTCCGCCAGTTCGCGTTCGGCGTAGATCTTCTCTTTCTGTATCTGCGCGGCCGTGAGGGAGTCGATGTACGTTCGGAACTTGACAATCTCGCGAAGCAGGTAGGAGGATTTGCGTTCCCAGTTTGCCATGGCTTTCGCGGCATTGGGATGACGAGGGGAGAACTAGATGGGTCAATCAAGGATTCGATACAAAATTGGGAGGGTTCTTACGGCAATTAGCATGGGCGCCCGCAGTTCGTTGTGGCGCGACAACTCGTCTTCTACATTCTTTACGTAGTCCGTCAAAGCCCGCAGCTGGTCTACCTCCATCAGGTTGCTCGCCATCATGCTCTGGACCGGCGGGCGCCAGTCGGATAGATTGACCTTGTCGCCTGGAAGGCGGGCTTTGATAGTTCCAGGCCCGTGATCCATGGAGCTGCGCATCGAACTCGCCATACTAGGACGAGGCACGTGACCATGTGTAGAAGCATGACTTTCTGGGCGAATCAAAGCTGTGTTGATGACATTCTCGCCCCATCCGTGTTCGGCATTGCTGACACCACCCATGAGAGGCTCTTTTGAAAGTCTTGCGGACCAGTAATTGGCGGTGGTGACGAACTCGCGCACAATGTCAGGGGTGCCTACCTGGAACAAGTGAACAGCACCAGTTGGTAGTGACAGTGCAAAAACGTGCGGCCGAGACTTGGAGTAGCCCGGTGGTGGAAGAGCACTCGCAATAGTTTGCCGGAGAAGGAAGCTGTCAAGGGCTTCGGCGTTGTCCATCCAGTTACCGCCACCAACGACGCCACCTGTGGACGGACGAGCCTTGTTCTTGTGTCGCATGGACTTGGAGTTCATGTTGAAGGAAAACAGCCGGAAATAGCCCTTCTCAATGACGGCAAAGCACTCATTCCATGTCCGATCCTTGGCCTTCTTGTCGAGCGCTTCCAAGTGATGCTTGTGCTTCAAGATTCCTTCCTTTGCCCAAGGTGCACCAACTAGCTCTAGTGTTTCATCTTCAAGGAGTGGTGCAACGCGGGTGAACTCCTCGTCGCTAGCAATAGTCATGCCTTCCTCGCGAATGATGGCTTGGCTGAGAGCATTGGCAAAACCGATAGATTGCTGGTAGTCGCCGTGTGCAAAGTGGGAGCCAAGAGATTCCATGGACATGGAGGTTTGAGTCTTTCCGTACGAATATCTGCTCCAGGTGCTTGAACCCGCGGGGCTCCAGACCGACTGGTCATCCAAGCTGGTTCGGCTCGAACCGATCGTTGATGTAGGGTACAAGCGCGGCCGCGAGCGCGCCTTGGAGTTCCAGCTCTTAGCCATATTTCGAAAGTCGGTCTGGGATCGGCCACGGGAGCTTGCATTATCGGAGGGTGCTTTACTCAAGACACTAGGCGTACGTCGGAGCATGCCGCTGACAGAGAGACTGTTCGATGATGGCTGTTCGTGCATTTGGGGTCTTGGAGCTCCATGTAGAGGCAGACGGGTCTTTCTGATGGAGTCGTAAAATTCCTTCAGCACGATCTCGACCTGGTTCTCCCAGCCCTTCATTGGACCATTATACGGGGCATGTATGAGTAGGTTCGCCTCGGACAAGGCCGTTTCGGCCGACATGGATTCAGACCCACCACGAAATGGAGGCCTAAGCGAGAGGCGGCTCCGCGCTCTCCTGTTCTCAAGTGGCTCATCAGCGATATCTGCAGGAAATGTGGTTTCCTCAGCAGCGGGAGAATCGGGTTCCGACTTGTCGTTCCAGGGCAGAGAGGCTCTCCTGAATTGGGTAGAATTCGGCCGCAGTGTCTCGTCAGCTGCGTCCTTGACAGCATCCTTGCACACACGGGAAACGGTTGGAAGCGTGTTCTTAACGAATTGAGTTCGAGTCATGCGCGACTCAATGTCAGCCAAGTGAAGATCGGTGTTGAGCAGAAGAATAGAGTAGCAGATGGTGTGCACGACGTCTACAGCGGGTTAGCCGGGGTCCGTGGAGGGTAGGTAGTAACAAACGTACCGACGGCCTTGAAGCCGTGATTGGGATTGCATTCGCACCACCGCTCTGAAAGGCTCATGAGAATGCGATCGACCTGCTGTGTCTCTGCTTTTAGCACAATCTTGCTGCAGAGGTCCCGCATAGCACCCAGTACGTTGAAGCCGGTCCATTCGAACAGGTTCATAAAGGCCTTGCGCAATCGCGTGCTCGCAGGCGTAACATCGCCCAGAACAGTAGCTGCCTGGCTCTTGGGAATCGTGGGGTCATCGCCAGCGAAGACGCGCAGGGCACGCTCTCGGTCCGCCTCCGAAGGCTCGTCGGGCTGCAAACGGCGCTCAATGATGGCGGGCATGTTGCTGTCCGTCTCGCGCCCGTCTACCTGCACTGTAGGCAGACTGGTGGCTGAGTGGAAGACATCTTCATTTGCAGAGGATGCTGGCGACGTGACAAGCGTAGTGGGCGACTCCTTCTCAAACGGTTTCTGCAACGCACGTGCGCCTTCCAACGGCAGCTCGAGATCCTCAGTATCGTCGCGCGTCAGATTCTCTTCGGACGAGGTCGGCTCCAGCCACACCCGCTTCGATCTGCCCGAACCCTTCCTGCTTGATGCCTGCTCTTTCCGTGTCGGCGCGGTGAGAAGCCAACCATCGTCTTCGACTTCGGATGCAGACGCGATTCGCGACGGCGAGGCGGCTAGTGTTGCTTTGGCGTCCCCGGATCGCGGACTGAGGCGTTCCCCTTTCTCAACACTGCCGCCCGCCGGTGTCGCCCGCCCACTGCGATCCTCGTTGCAGCTACTGCTGTCTGCAAGGAAAGTGTCCTCCTGCACAACCTCTGTGCGACCTCGCTTCATCTTCAACTTCAACTTCGGGCTGTCCGTGCTGGCCTGCTGACCTGCTTTGAGCTGCTCGCCTCTCGATGCCGGCGGCGTGCTTTCGGCATCACGGGAGCCTGGTTTGACGCTGCGCACGGTGGCATCCTTGTGCGGCTTGTACCCAGGGGAAAATCTAGTTGAACGCTCTCCATTTGCTTGACCAGCAGAAGGCCGGCGCTCTCGTGCTTCGTGATGCTGTTGGCCGACTCCTTCCGTATCGTGCAGATAGGGGTTCATAACCTTGCGCAGGCTGCTGACACCTGGACTCTCCTGGGCAAGCTGCGATGGTAGCATCTCAGGTTTGGTGCCCGTCTTGAAGTCGAGTGCCATGACAGGAATCTTGGGAGTTTCCGTAACAGACTTCTTCCGGCGTCGGAAAAATGACGAATGCTTCTTTGCCAGTGTGGGTGGTTGGGGCTGTTGGTTTAAATCCTGCATCGAGGCCGCAGTCTGAGGACCCTTGGGCGGTGGTGATTTCAATTGGGACGCTATGTGATTGGAGCCTCCATTCGGCGTCGTTCGCGGTCGTGCCTGTGAATATACTGAGTCAATCTCAGCGGCTCGGTAATTTGAAGATGCGGATGAAGCCTCGGCACGCGAGCGGGAACTGTTGACGGATGAGTTTGACAGTTGCGGTTGGGGTTTTGGCAGGCCACCGCCGAAGACGCGCCTGAAAAAGCCAGGCTGCTTGTCCTTGGGCGGGGGTGCGGGTGCGGGAGCAGCTTGCGGGAGCGCGTGTTTGCGCGTAGCTACAGTCGGAGAGGGGGCTGGTGGGTCCTGAAACATTGGGATCGGTGGCAGGTCCCGGAACTGGCTCGCGTTGACAAATTCCTGGGCTTGGTGCCTCATGTTCGGTTCGGGCTGACTCTTGAGCTTTCGCAGTGTCTTGTAACTTGTTGTCGAGCGCATGCTACCCAGTCGTCGCGGTGCAGGCGCCTGTGGAGGGGCATGCGAAGGCTGCGGTGGATAGGCCATGGGCGACTGCGGCACCTCTTGCTGTTTCCTGGGACCGGCGGGGATGGTCGGTTCCGGGGCGGCGTCGTAGGCGTTGTAGGAAGTTTGGTGCGAAGGTTTGCTCTTTTCCAAGATTGACTCTGTCTTGACGGGCGGCGTTCTCGATGTCGCGTTCCCACGGTCAAAGCTGGTAGACGGCCCAATGCCAAACGTATGAGTCCCAATCACCATTCCATGTCCAATGTCCATGCTGGAAGCAGTGCTGCCTTTACTACCTTTTCTCGCGCTGCCCCTGGTGTGTCTGTTCTGCTGATAGTCTCCCATTGTCTGCTTTGATCCAGGCCAGCCGCCTCCTCTTAAGCTGCCCCTGCGACTGCCCACAATGTTGTTGTCGCTGTTGCTCCTGTGTGACCGCGAGCGCGAATGGGTATGGTGCTGCGAGTAGCGCGACGCCGTATCATCGATGTGCAAGTCGTAGTCGGACGATTGCGAAGAGGTGTGGGTGTGGCCGCGCGGGCGCATAGGCCTTGTCTCGTAGGAGCTGTCTGTGATGAAGAAGTCGTCGCCGAACTTGGAGAAGAGCGTGGCAGGTTGGCTGAATTGGTCGAGCGACAGCAGCATGTTATCCACGACAGAGTCTCGGGTGCCGTCAGCAAACGACAGGTCGTGCGAGTCTCGCAGCGTGTCGGTGTCGGTGTCGGTGTCGGCCTGCTTGCTTCTGCTGGCGGTGTCTACCGGCGCAGCGTCGTGGAAGAAGGTGTCGGAGGTGTGCGAAGGGGTGTCGAGGGCGCGCATGCCGCCATTCGGCTTGGAGGTGGCAGAGGGGCTCGTCGGCGTGGCAGGTCTCGAGGAGTTGCGCGCTCTGGCGCTGGCTCCGAAGTCTGCCGTCTTGGGCATGCCTGGCAGTCTGACGGTCAGACGTCGGGGTTCAGGTCGCTCGGGCTTGCAGTGGTGCTGCACGCTGTCATTCTCCGGTCGGCGCGTACCCAGCCAGCGTCTCCAAAAGGCAATCCGTATCCAAAGCCGGGGCAATTGATCGATCTACTGCGGGTGGTCTACAAGTGTGAAACCGGGGCTGGTGTCTGTACCAAGTAGTACGGGATACGGATAGGTGCGAATCAATAGCGGTCGATTCGCGGAGGGGATGGGATGTCGATGAATGGATGAGATGGCGGAGGAATGTCTTTCTGCGGAACAATACAGAGCAACGGCTCTCAAGACTGCCCACCGTCGGCTTGGCTGGTGGGATCAGGGGTGGCCAGAGACGCAGTGGACGGAGTTGGTGGGTTGGTTATTATTATTTGGAGAGACACTCAGCGCTCGCGGAGAAGCAGCACATGCGATTATAACGAGCCAATGACTGGGCCGGGATATGGCGACACGCGAGTCAAGCACCGCACGCAAGCCTCAATCCTGCGTCGACTGGGGAGGTGTCGCGGCGTCGTCCACCTCTGATCTCTGCGAAGAAGTGCAAGTTTTCGGACTCCTCGATGCAACAGTTGATGAAACTGGACGCCTGCGTGACTCGGCGAATCAGGGGCTTCCCGGACTAGTCGCAATTCGTACCGCTTACGCCGATCCTGGTCGATTGTCCAAATCATAAATGCAAGTTACCATTACAACGGCGCCGGCGTCTTCAATAGCACGCCGGTATTATATCAATGGATTGCACCACGCCATGCCTGCCCGTGGAGATGACGCCAAATTCCAATATATTAGCCCAGGTGGAAGCACGTTTTTGACAGACACCAGAGGACGGCACCTCAGGACTCTACATACAACAACCCGGCGTTTGAGACCTGCAGAGGAGCGGAGGCGGAACCGGGCCTGCAGCTTGGTATAGTAAAGTGCACGCGGAGGTGCCGAACGTTTGCATCTTCCAATTCCTCTGGGCCACTTTTCTGCTTTCCCGTCGAATTGCTTTTTATATGTGTCACCAGCTACATCCCCGCACGCTCATGACAGTTGTTTTGCCACGGACATGGGTCCATCCCTTTTCGCCGCCAGCAACACCGCAGTTGGTCACGACTCACGACAGCTGTTTCTCCGGTCTTTGCTTTTAATTATCTAAGAACCTTTTATAGACGTCATATTTTCGTCTTGATTTGAAAAAAGACGAGATGGCATGCACATCCAAGCCAACCTTATCAACGACCACCACCCCCAACTTTACCACTCCGCTCTACACGTCGCCTCCTCATCTCCCTCTATGGCTAATACACCTCGCATGACCCCACTGCCGACCACGCGTACCCCGCATACCACAGCGCATTCTCGTGAGTCGTCGCACCCACCCAAAACGCCCTCTGTTTCCTGATCTCCATCTGTCCATGGATTCTTGTCGACCACTCCTCTACACCGTCTACTTCTATGCCAAGATTCTCTTAGTAAGAGCAGCGTTCTACTCGGCGATGATTGTTCGTCGCCGCCTCCATACGCGTCCACTAGATTGCTTTTCCTCTCGCCTGGTTATGGCAGTTTTCTGGTTCGCCACGGAACGGTTCCCGAACTATAATGCTGCATGCAAGAACCATACGTCGCTTGCTATTACTCTATGCGAACCAGGGGCAAACACCACCTTTGCGCCTTGATACTGCATTTACGCTATGGAGAAAAGGGAAGGCGCTGTGCTGTGATACAATATTTTGGTCTGGCGCGTGGACGATGCTCCATTATTGGAGACACAGCCGCGGATGAATAATGCGAGTCTACGTTTCAGCGTGGCGTGGCGGCATCTTTTTATTCACTCACCGCGTGACCACTGACAAAAGCGGTTGAGGGGTTCTAAAAGCGTAACAACACTTGCATGCATCTGGATTCGCTGACGCAATGGCTCTCGGGCGGCTCGTTATCACATTTTCCTAAACGTTCTAGCGCGACTTGTACCATTGTATCGTTTCACATGGAACAAGTACATTGGAACGGAGTGCACTCCGCCGGTTTCTACTCCAACATTTCTGCTCGCCTTGTCATGTTGGCGCCAGAACACATGTCCGTCAAGGTTTGCTACTTACCATGATACGCCAATGAGGTTTGATAGTTTGACTCTAGAGGCTTCGTTCAATTTACCGCTTCAGATATAGTAGGATTTACTATGCAGTATCATGCATTCTGCATGCTCCCGATTAGCATGTGAATTGCAGATACGGTACTGAGAAAAAAAATTGTTCACAAATCCGCGAACAACACTTCAAACATGTACTAGACAAAGGGTATGAAAGAGTGGGGCATCGGATGCACGTCACTAGTCCACACCCCCGCAGCTGATACGCCACGAAGGACAGACTACCATCTAGATGCCATCCTGACTCCAGATGAGGCCACAATAAAATATACACACTGACAAGAAAAGAATCACAACTGAAGAAACAGCGCCCCCACAAAATGGCATCAAACCACATCGTCCTAGCCTTCGACGTCTACGGCACCCTCCTCTCCACCGAGAGCATCGCAAAGCAGCTCGCCGAGCACTTCGGCCAGGGAAAAGCCTCCAGCATAGCCACAGAATGGCGGAAATATCAATTGGAATATATGTGGCGTCTTAATAGCATGAGTACGCTCCCTTGTCTTCCTGCATCCCCCGTCACTTCCCTTTCTCACCAGATCCCAATCATTCCTTACAGGGATCGTGCCTTCTTAGAACACACAGTTAATAAGTTATTTCTCCCTTAAGCTCAATTCCTCCACGTGTACCTCTCATAAACAAGCAGTCAGCGAGCTGTAGATGGGTTTGAATTGAGAAATAGCTGTTAATGAATTGTTCTGAGAAGGTAGGATCCCTCTAAGGTTACTGATATCCCTATCCAGACAAGTACGAGCCCTTCTCCGACATAACCCGCAAAGCACTCCACCACGCCCTCTTCGAAGCCGGCGTCAGCCTCACAGCCACGGAAACGCAAAACCTAATGTCCGCATACAACACCCTGCACCTCTTCCCCGACGTCCCGCCTCTCTTCACGCACCTCAAGGACTCCCCAACCTTCCACCCGGTCATTTTCTCCAACGGCACCGCTTCCATGATCAATGCCTCGTTCACGCAATCCCCCGACCTTTCCCCTCATGCCAGTTTATTCAAACAGGTCGTCGTCGTGGAGCCGGTTAAGAGGTTTAAGCCTGATCCATCGGTGTATGAGCATCTTTGTGATGAGGTAGGGAAGAAAGGGAGGGAGGGGGATGTTTGGCTGGTTAGTGGGAATCCATTTGATGTTGTGGGGGCGAGGGCGGTGGGAATGAGGGCATGTTGGGTTGATAGGGCGGGGAGGGGTTGGGGGGATCGGTTGGGGGATGGGCCGACGGTTGTTGTGGGGGGCGTGGATGGGGTTGTTGAGGCGGTGGGGGGCTATTTGGATGGAGATTCGGCTAGGTGAGTGTGATTTGGAGGGATGACGCTAGTGTATGGTCTCTCGCTGGGGTTGGAGAAAGATGGACACTTCGAAGAGCGAGAGCGTACTTGGCGTTACCCGTAATACTCGACCGCAGCCTTCCGCGTCTGTGTCATATCTCTACTGACTGCTTTTCAACTACGCCGGTGTTCGCTGCTTCGAGGTTATTCGCGCAGACTACCTGCATTCTTACGGCGGTGGTTTTCCAAACTAGTGCGAAGTGACCATCCCTCTGGATGAGATTGGTTGGCTTCACACCGACATAAGCCTGAGACGCAAGAATCACTGACGTCAAGAAATTGCAGGTTCCAACAAACGGCAGGCGCATCATGGCGCGTTTGTACCGCCGGTCTCGAGCCGCATATCCGGCAGGTGACCTGGTTCCAGTACAAACTTAAGGTTACACAAGCACGTCCGACTGCAAAAATCCACCACCCACACACTCTCTCACCTGCTCACTCCAATGTGCTTAACATATCCACCTTCCACAACACTGAAGCGGACCTTTGACGCGATCCGATACCCATTCATGGCGGCTGATTCCAACATCGTTACGAAAGACAAGTTACACAAGTAAGACCGACGCTCAATATAGTGATCAGGCTGGCTCACTGTTATGCAGTTTCTTCGAGGGTCCAACGATCCGAGTCCGTGTTGGTGATGTCGCTAACGGCAACGATGGAAGCACTAAGCTATTCACCGTGCACAAGGACCTCATGACAGCCCGCTCACTTTACTTTGCCAATGCCTTGAAGGAAGGTAGTCCCTGGGCATCGGCCGAGGACGGTATTGTCACACTCAAAGAAGAGGACCCGAGGCGTTCGGTCTGTACCTCCAGCTTATCTACTACGACTGTATTGCGATCCACGAGACTCCAGCCACTCCCGCCTCTTCGAATAAATCGATCTTGGAGCAGGCCTCCGAGGAATACGAAGCTCTAGCCAAGCTCTATGGTCTCTGTGATATGCTTCAGGATGTCCAAGCGAAGAACCGAATCATTACCGCATTCGTCGAGGCGTCGCTGAAGGAGCGCGGAGACCACACCCGGTGGTACCCTTGGGGTCCACAAATTCGCTCTATCTACGAGTTAACGCCGACTTCCGATCCGCTACGGAAGTTCTGCGTAGACATGTTTGTCATAGTGGGTCACAAATCGTGGTTTGCCAAGTTCACATTTGATCAATTCCCAGCAGAGTTTTTGTATGATGTTGTAGCTGCACTGGTGACTGGTGGGGAACGACCCAAAGGTAGGAAAAAGATCGAAGTTGCGGAGAATTATTTCTGCAAGATTGATGGTGGAGAGCGAGCTTGAGGGCATGGTTCGGCGCAGAGTCAACCGTTTAACAACACTTTACTAAGTTCAAACCTGCGCTAACCTAGCGTTGTTGAACGTTTGCACCGAGAGGTTCTACACGGTTCAACTACTACTCGACTTTTTGCAGAGCCATGCAGGCTTCCAATGCATGCCATTGACATGGCTAGTTTGAAGTTTTCAACGGACGAGGTACCCTAAGCTCTCATACCGGCATGGTTAAAGCGGGTTTTCGAACGGAGAGTATGTCGCTAGCATCTAAGATATGGGTACGGCCGCTGAGGGAGCAATTGGAACAGAGAGGATCCCCTTTCAAATTGAATGCACTATACCTCAAGGTATTTAGCGCTTGCCCCGACCTTGCGCGAATATTGAACATCATCGTGACACATACCTCAGCTCCCAGACCATCATCGCCTACGTAACTACTGGTACTGACACTTCCTGTATTAACGAGCCCTGTCTAACATCTCTATACAATCCTTCATACCTCCCACGCAAAACCCCTAGGACTCTACCTCCTCCCTTTAGCAGTAACATATCACCATCTACACCCTACAACCTATAACCTAGATCCCTAATCCTTAAAGCCTCCAACTCAATCGGCAGACCACGTGCACCTTACCGCATCTTCCCAGGCCTCAGGGGGCGTGGATGGGGTTGTTGAGGCGGTGGGGGGCTATTTGGGGGAAGAGCGCTAGGTGAGAGTTACTTATGATATCGACGAAGGAAGATGGATTTTGAAAGAATGACAGCGGGCTTCACCACATCTTCTTCAACACTCATTCACGGCTTTCAGCGTCCTTGTTACAGCGTTGTTTCGTGCTTTCCAACGATGCCGGTGGTCGCTGCTTCGAGGTTGTTCGTTCAGACTCCTGGCTGTTACCTATCTTACCGCGGTCGTGCTACGAAACGAAGTCGAGTAACACCCCTCTAATAAAGCAAACTCTAGCATTCGACAATGTCAGATGGACACCCAAAATCATTGGCGAATTGTAATACTTTTCTCCTTTCAGGGTTTCGTCCACACTCAGACCAACCCATACAGCAGGGGGCGCTCCATACAGAAGAAGATCAGTGAGTCAATATACATTCCTTCAGGTGAGATTTGCTAATTTGTTGCATAGAACCTTGGCACTGAGTCGCAAACATGGCTACGATAACAGAAATCGCAGGCTCCGTTTGCAGTTGCTGGAGTTGCGGTCATCACGAGTTGAAGAACGCGGATGAAGGGGCCACGAGGGCCACGTTTGTAGCGGTTATTACTAATATCTAGCTTCACACGGGGTTTGCAGTTGCCTTTGTAGAGTTACATAAGCACCTAGTCCTACCCGTTGACGGCGACGCGACACTCTTCCTCTCCACCCACCCCCACCATTAACACGCTTTCAATTTCCATACACGGCGCCAACGCAATCATGGCTACCAACTCCAAGATCCTCATCTCCGAAAAGAAGTCGCAGACGTAAGTAGAGCCTAAAAGCAGATATACATATGACTGACCAACACGTAGTTTCTTCAAGGGCGGCATGGTTCTGGTCCGCGTCGGTGGAGAGTATTACGACGCTGAGCTTTTCTCTGTTCACAAGGATCTCATCACAGCTCGCTCGCCGTTCTTCGCTAACGCCCTCAAACCTGAGAGCCCTTGGGTCTCGGCCGGGGATGGAATCGTCACACTCGAGGAGGATGATCCCGAGATGTTCGGTCTGTACCTGCAGCTCATATACTACGATAACATCCCGATAATTCAAGAACCGGTAACTGAGCCCGAGGCTTTGATAAATGCCACAGCCGACCAGATCAAGGAGCAGAAAGATCAATTTCGCGCAAAAATCGAGGGATCTTCCAAGAAAGAATATGAGACTCTTAGTAAGCTGTATGGCCTCTGCGAAATGCTACAAGATATCTCAGCGAAGAACCACATCATTGCCGCCTTCATAGAGGCTTCGAAAAGGCTACGCGAGGACAATCATAACTATTTCCCTACGGAAGTAGCCATTGGTATCGTCTACAGGCTGACAACAACGTTTGATCCACTTCGAAGGCTCTGTGTGGACATGTATGTTTTGGTGCGTATAGCCATATATAAGTCGTGTTGCGTGTCCAAGACGACCAACTCTGACATTTTCTCTGGACAATATTTGCTAACCTTGTGCCACAAATATAGGTAGCTCTCGTGCATTGGTTGCAACCAACGACGCATAATCAATGGCCCGCAGAATTTCTCTTCGACGCCCTCGCAGGGATGACATCTACTAGAGACAGGCCTACCGACAGTAGTAAGGTTACGAAAGCGGAAAACTATCGCTGCGGTTGAGACGGAGGTAGGCGACCTTGACTAAATTGTCTAGTCGTGCGTCAAGCGTTTGGCATCAGTATCCAGAACTCGAAAAGGATTGTCGAACTTTTGGCTTTGGGATTGGAAAAGTCAGCAAGAGCCTGAGGCTGGAAACGTGCAGGAGTTCACTCTAGTTTTGGCCATGGGCTCTTCATTGAAAGGGCCCAGTTAGCATAGCGAGGAGTCTGGAAGTGTTTGGGGCGATACAGAAAAGGCAACGACATCCTCAATCAGTGAGTGCTTACGTTAACCTCGTGAATGACACGTCTCTCAGCTCCTAGAGCACCATGGCCTATGATAACACCATTGCTCACACGGGTGTCAACGCTCCCTGCCAGAGACCTCCACACAATTCTTCATACCTCCCACGCAAAACCTCTAGGACTCTGCCTTCTCCCTTTAGCAGCGACATACCCCACAGCCCAGATCCCTAATCCTCAAAGCCTCCACCTCAATCGGCAGACCATGTACACCACATCGCATCTTCCCAGGCCTCAAGACTAATAATCTCTAGGCGAATTGTGATAACCCAGACTCCCCAATGTATAGGATGAACTTCCGGCATTGAGAAAGTCGAACACGTACCCGCTAGAAAGGCAACGAAATATCCCCACGCATTTACTCGCGAGAGTGGGATCGCAAGCTACAAGAGATGTAGAACGAGGGGTCCAGGGGGTTGTAAAGGTGGAGAGTTCACTACATACCTCCTCCTCCTCCTCCCGTCCTAGACGCAGATACGGATACCAATCCCCACCACATCACGTCGACGTTCGCCCTACATGCTTCCTAGACCCATCCTCTCCATCAACCAAGAGCCTCAATTTTCTAAACACATTACCAAATCCCCAGCCTCCACACCGCCCCCCCTAACGCTCCACTCCACACGCTCCACTTCCACTTCTCCACTTCCGTTCGCCCAGAAACCCACATCCTTGGCATTGGTTCCGTTGAATCCGCCCACGATATCGCCTACGCATGTGCTACACAACCTTCCTCCACATCAACAGCTACTGTCAATTGCCAATCCGGCGCTCCGGCAACGGAGAATTTGGATTGCAGCGTCACGCGGTACGCGGCTTGGTGTGTACGTTGAGAAACCGGTCTTTACGCGTGTGTATGGGTACATGGCACCGCGGCTCTGGATGGAGATAGTTGGGTTCGAGGACTGGGTTTGAGCGGCTTTTGCATGGAACGGGGCTGAGATGAAAGAATTCGTGTGGAAGTCTTTCTACTTTTTTTTTCAAGCTGAATCAATTAAATTGGTATCCTAAGACTTATAGATGAAGGTAGTGGAGTGATGCCTTTGCTTTGCTCAATGCGTCGTGTGCGTATTTGCAGGCCTTATGACTAACGACGGCGTAGCTTAATTGCACACTCCCGCTTCTGCCTCGAGAAACGTCGTTTAGGAGATAGTTCGTGATACACGGTACTGTGCCTTGAGGAATGCTATAGGGTATATGGTATGGGATGATGTTTCCTGATCTCGTGTGTTTGACTCGTTGCCGTGTTTAGATGGGTTGATGAGGGAATTCGGAGTCTAGGGTTTTAGGGGAAGAAGAAGAAAGGAAGTGGTTATGGGAGCGAGGAATTGGGGTGTTGAGAGGTTCGGAAGGTATGGGCTGAGGAATTACAGGGGATAGATGGAGGAAGGTTGGTGGAGTGGAACTGGTGGGGAAAGGAAGAACGATGTTTGATGGGAGGAAGCACGTTTAATAAGGGCTAAGGAATTTAATTTTTTGTGTTTGATATCTGGAGGTAGATGGATGCCGACCAAGTCTTGCTCGTAGGCAATGACTGTCTACCTAAAGTTGATGAATGCACCTACTTTCCGTCGACGAGCTGTTCCAACCACTACTACTCAGCCTTGGTGTGTGTGGATGCCTTGTCAAGGTGCAAGGATAAAGTACGGCTGAAACCATTATTCCGAAAATTCCCAATGCCAAGTGCTCATATCCCCTAGATTCGGGGCCATTTATCGCCCTCCTCCATATGGTAGTAGTCGGGGGCCCTGAAGTGGGGATGGCGGGTGGTAGGAGTCCTCCGAAGGCACATGAGCTTCAAGAGAAGAGGATAAAGAAAGCCTTCATGAAGATCGTGCGGTTTAGCTAGTTGGGACCCATCGAAGCCTTGGTAATCGCACAAATAGACAAAGAGGTCGACGAGGACGTCACGGCCGGGGCTAGGTGCTGGCGTGCCCTCGCACATGATGTTGATAGCGTCTTTTCCCGGAAGACAGGCTGAGGCTCCACTTGTATCATTCTTCTTGAGGAGGTTGTGCCCGTGGAAGTACTTGTTCAGGATAGCGTCTGTGGCCATGTTCTTTGCATTCATGTCTTGGAGTCTCTCGGCTAGGACAAAGAGGGAGCAGAGAATCTCGTACCCTTTCTGAAATCTGTCCCAGCCCTGACAGTAAATGTCGCGTCGCTCGTCTCCAGTGTCATCATAGGCGGGTATCTTGCCGGTATAGACAATCTGCTCGTATAGTGCGAAGACATCTGGGTCGTCCTCGGGCAGCTTGACGGCCTTGTCCTCAGCCTCTTTCCAGTTTCCGGTCATCGCGTTCTTGAAGAACTTCGATCGTGCGGTGAGGACAGCTTCGTGGATGGAGAATACGGTTTTCTCTTCGCCGACAACAATCTTCAGGATGCTGGACTTGAGCCTAGTCGGACGTGTTAGAAAAGCGACGATTGCTCTACCACTGACTACCAAGCCTTGAATACGACTTACGGAAGAGCCTTCGACTTCGCGATGTAAACGCGGCTACCATTGTTCTTGTCCTCTTTCGCGTCTTTCGCCATTGTCGTTGCAGGTGTTGCTATTGCTGCGGTCGTGGTCGTGATGTGGTGTTGTGTCGAAGGTGTGGTGGGAAGATGCGAGGAAGATATATGAATCTGTAAATGCCCCGATGAAGGTGAAAGTGATCAAAAGGCGATCTGGTACTCCTCACTTTCACTCCCTATTCAACACCAGCCACTCAGAGCGCTAGGTATGTTATAACACCTCCCAAGTCTCCGCAGTGGGACTAAGTGTTGCATCAACCCACTCCTCATCCATTTCCGACTCATCCTCTCCCTCTTCATCACCCGCCTTGTCTTTTCCTTGTCCTCGTTTTGAAAGGACCCTCTGTACCTTCGAGAATTTTCTCAATACCGTGTTCGATGGTTTCTGCTCCCTTTTCTGGTTCACGACAGTCTCGATGTTGGATTGTTCGCCGGCGCCGACTTCTTCGTGTACTTCCTCCCATACTGCCGCTAAATTTACGATTGCCGATTTCGATCGAAGAGAACGCTTCGTGCTGGTACGCTCTGCCTTCGACGCTATGGTTGACTTTTCAGATCCTTCTCTGTTACTCTTGCTTCTCGTATGGCGTGGACGATCGGGTTCTGCACCTCGAAGTTGCCGTACTTCCTTCGCAAACTCCCCCACACTCCCACACTCAACTTTCTCCCCACTCGCAAATGCCATCACAATCTTGACACCCTCTTTCTCATATACCCCATCCAAAGCCTTTACCGCGTCCTTCAATCTTACATCCCACACATTCAGGTACAGCTTCTCAAAGGAAGGAAGACAGAGCTGTACATACGCCGCCAAATTTGCATACGCTTGTCGTGCATCCTTCGGGTTCGCATCTTCTTCGTACGGCAGGGCGTTGATCGACAGAGTAGTGACGTGCGAGCGCGCCGATGGACTGAGTCGGGAAAGAAAGTACTGCGTTGCGTAGGCTTGGTATCTTCCTCTCGGACAAGGTCCGGTCAAGAAACAAAAGTTTCTTCCCCGATACAGAGCGCCAACAGCTTCATGGTATACAGTTCTACACACCGATAGGATCCCCAAGCTCGGCGCCTCACCCCGATTCCACCGTCTCCCAGGTTTCAGGAAATTGATCTGTCCACTCTTCCCGTACCTCTCGGCAGGAACCCACAGGTCCTCTCTTGCGCTTTTGAATCCGACTTCTGGTCCGTAGCATCTATACCGCGAGTAGATGTGATCTTCCGTTTTGCTGTTCCGGGTGCGCGGTCGGTCTGGGTTTTGCGGACAGCGGCAGAGATCGAGTTGGCAAGTCCCGTTGAAGGTTGTGTTGCTGGGATTTTCGAACCAAGGCCAGTGGAGGGTGTAATTAATGTAGACGATGGATTCCGAGGGCTGCGGGGGAAGAAGATAGCCGTATATGCGTCGACGGATTGATGTGGGAAGGCGAAGAAATGGTGGGATGGTTGGTGGGGAAGGCAAGGGGGATGCCATTAATTTTGGATAGGCCAGAAGAGAGGTTGAGAGGGGATGATGGAACTTGATGAGGGGTGCGTAGGTGGATAAGGAAAGAACAAATAGATGCAAAAGCAAACAGAGCCGCAGGACAACGCAATTAAAAGCTTGCGATATTACAAACTTCCTCACCGACAAACCGTCTCATCAGGAGAAAAATAACGCCACACCCTACTGCAGGTGTTGAACTTCAACGTATGCTGAAAATGCCCAAAACACTACTGGTCTCAAGGGTGATCCAAAAATAAAGAGCCGCATCGAGTAAGTGCGCATACCTTTCGCTTGACCAAGGGATCGCAATATCAGAGACGACTTACGAAGCACCCGATGGGGAAAGGTTTTCATCATCTAGTGCCAAATATAGGTGGCCGAGAGAGGCAGCTGAGCTGGTCAATGCGAGTAAGATGCCAGCACTGAGTGTTCATGCGGGTGAAGGGGGCGGACTTTAGCGGCTTGCGCCACTGTGGCCAGTAAGTGTGGCGTTTGATGAAGGATTGGAGGAGATGGTGACTATCTCACCGAATGAAAAACTCGGTGTAGCTGCAATGCTTTGAAGGAACATATAATTGGCATCAGGGTTCCGGTGACGAATCCATAACAGCCATCCTGTCTCAGATGATATCAGTCGTGCAGGTCGCAGCAAGCTGCACTTTGACGCGTGATCCAAATGGTTCCAAATTCGCCTCTGCCTGCCGAACGCACACTCGCGCATTCCATGCGTGTTCCAGAATCCAAAGCTTGTGTGTCGTTATTTTTGGTACTCGACTGGATACTGAGCAGTTTACGAGGCGAATGTGTACAGAAGTGGTTCCGAGTCGCAAGGCCAGCAAAGTCTGCGCTCAACGTCCCCGTCGAACTTCCAAACGATTGAGTTCCATTCCTGAGCTCCCCGATTCAAGCGTACTTGACCGAAATAAATGCTGTAATGCTGAACAAGCGCGAAAAGAGCGACACAGGCGATTCGAGGGCGATTCAAGGGAAGAGATGTGCCGTCAAAAATATTTACCTTCGCTCCATACGCCTGACGGCTAGAGAGAAGGGGGTAAGCAGACGTAAAGACATAGCATCAATCTGCCCTCCATTTTCCCCTCCAACATCTTCAATGATAGGAAAGAGCAGAGTGAATATGAAGGGGTGTTTCAGTTTGTTGAAGAAGAGAACAGGAATGCGACAGCCGAATGAAAATTGAGATAGAACGGCGTTTGTCAGCGGCGCACGGGCACTAGGCTGAAAGTATCATAGCGCGGCGGGCACAATATCGGTAGTGGGGAAGGCGGGGCACATTTGTTGTCACCAGTTACCCCTCCGTCCTCACTTCTCAGTTCTGAAAGAGTCATCGCGTGCACAGCTGGATAGAAAGAGTATTCGGTGAATATCCCAAGGAATAAGAGTCGTTGAGCGTGAAGAGCTAACGTACGCCAGTCTTACACATATATAAAACCCAACACCCCACCTCTCGAAACTCAACACATCCCTCGAACACGGGCACACGAGAATCAACACAAAGACCAGAACGAACAACCGTCACAAGTTCTCACCGTCACTTTCGAACACACACTCTACAACACCCGCAGATACGTCTATCGGTCTATCGCCACCGAACCTCTTCTATATTTGTTCACACGCTTCCAATCACAATGTCTTCTGCAGCAGGTCGTGGCCGCGGCGGCAAGTTCAGCAAGCCCAAGCGTGGAGGCGGCAAGCACTTCTCGCGGGACCTCCAGCCCTTGAATGCAGATGGCGAGGTCGTGGGCATGTGGGGTGTACGTATAACCGCGAACAAACAATACAGACACAAACTGACAAGCAACTCCAGGAGAAGCCTGAAAAGGTCGATGAATCCTCCGAAGAGGAAGAATCTGAAGAGGAAGAGTCCAGCGAAGACGATTCCGAGAAGCCCGAGATGACGCGCGAAGAGCGCCGTGCCGCCGCAAAGGCCCGCAAACAAGCCGCGATAGCGAAGCAGAACAAGAAAGTTCCCGAGGCCGGCGATCTCCCCACCGACTCCGAGGAGGAGGAGGAGGAGGACGAGGACGGCGATGACATGATCGCGAATCCGAACCACACAGCCCAGGCACGCAAACAGGCTTCCAACGTCCCGAAGCCGGTTGAGGAGGACAAGAAGCCCAAGGGCAAGCAGGACCTCAGCCAGCTGAGCCGCCGTGAACGCGAGGCCATCCAGGCTCAACAAGCCAAGGAGAACTACGAGAAAATGCATGCGGCGGGCAAGACGGATCAGGCACGCGCTGATCTGGAGCGTTTGGCCTTGGTCAAGGAGCGTCGTGAGGCCGAGGCTGCGCGGAAGAAGGCTGAGGCTGAGGAGCGCGCTGAGCATGAGAAGGCCAAGGCGGAGCAGGTTGAGCGCGAGAATAAGCGGAGAGAGGCTGCGCTGGGGAAGAAGGGTGCTCGCGGTGGAAAGAAGAAGGCTTAAACGTGGGTCTTTTTGCTTGATGCCTGGGTCGGACTGTACCTGGTTATCGCTTCGGCATGCATATGGGTGGGTGCTTGCCTCTTGCATAGCGCGCAATGGGCGATGGGAATCATAGTCTTACGAGATACCGGCAGAGGACAGCAACGGCGTGCTGGATGCCTAGATATGTATAGAGCGAAATGCACATGGTCTTTTCATATTCTTGACTCCTATTCAACTACAGTCATGGGGTCAAAATTCCGACCATCCTATTGCGGCCCTCTTTTCTTGAGGGTACCACACGCCCTCCTTTCCATCATGACTCCCAGATTTGACAGGAGAGTGTGAAGGCCCCTGATGCATATTTCCAGGTTCTTTCATCGTATTCCAGCAACATAAAGTTCGCTGCGTGAATGTCGCTACTTCAGCCCTCCGCCCTTCTCGTAAATCCAGCCCCTCCAACCACATCGCTCGTTACGTCCCCATCAACATCACCATCCCAACATATATAAATCCCAGACACAGCAGCTTCCGTTATGCTTTGCCACCACGTTCGTCACAAATTCCTCCTCAGTCGTGATTCCAATCTTCACATACTCGGATTCTCGTGAGCTCAGACGCAGGCATTCTATGACGTAATGGCGACTCTTATACCAGACGATGAACAGAGCAACTATGAAACGTTTAGGGATTGCTTGAGTGAACCTGTCATAAGAGCTTTAGCAGCACCGACGGTAGAGAAGAGGGGCAAGAGTAGGAAGAAGAGGGAGAGGAAGGGCGTGAGTGTGGATAAGGGGAGGGAGATGGTTGTGGAAAGGAGTGCTGATGCTGTTGATGCTGTGGGCGATGGAGAGGGTCTAGATGAACTTGGTGGAAGTGCTGCTGAGGACTTGGGAGACTTTATAGAGGTACGCCATGCTTAGACTATTTCTGTCACGTCGTCTCTCTTTCTTATTTATCACTTGCGCTCTACGGCTGCACATCTATTCCTGACTCCAGAAATCCCTCATAAAATCCCCCAGTCTAACACCCCACAGTACCTCACCACCATCATATTCCCCAGCCTCCCCCCAGCCCTCCGCACACTAACCCACTCCCTCTTCCGCGACTCCCCCCGCCTCCAGGAAACATACACCCCGCCCCTCTCCCCACAGACCTCAACATCCCTACTCAACACTATCCCCCCCACCGCAATTGATTCCTTGGAGTCCTACGGTTTATTGCACCCGTCGTCGGATACTACCGGTAAGATTTCCGTTCCCATCCCCATCCCCATCCCCTTTCTCTCCCAATAACAAATAATATAATGTCCCTTGCGAGAGCAACGCGCATATGTCTCTGTGTGGACTGACAGCTGTAATAGACCAGTACAATTTCTTCACCCCGATCCTATCGAGCTACATAACGGCCGCCACAGCGCCGCCGCCGATATGGTCAGCGACGCGCACGACGGAGTGCGAGTTATGCGGCCGCAGCTGGATTCCATTGACGTATCATCACTTGATCCCCAAGTCAACGCATGAGAGGGTTTTGAAGCGGAAATGGTAAGTGGAATCATGGATCTTGAATCTCAGATGCTGAATAAATAACCACTTCGCTGTCTTTTTTTCGAGACCTTGGTTTTACTTCTACTGCCCAGTCTACTTCCACTTGCCAATCTGGTATTCTTTGTTCTCTTCTGCATCACCACCCACCACCACCACCACCACCACCACCACACAGCAATCCCCCCCGCCCCCCACCCTTTTCCCCCATCTTACATAACCCAACGATACCCACGATACACACTGACCATCGCATCCAAAGGCACAACCAAGACCTCCTCAACAGCGTAGCCTGGCTCTGCCGCGCCTGCCACTCCTTCGTGCACCGCCTCTCTTCCAACGAAGGCCTCGCAAAGCATTTTTACAACATGCATCTTATCCGCGAGGGCGGGAGCGATGGGGAGCGGAGGGCCGAGGTGGAGGGGTGGGTTAAGTGGGTTGCGGGTGTGCGGTGGAGGAGTCGGTAGGCTGGGGCTGGGTTGGGTATGGGAGGAGGATATAGGGGGGCGGATAGGATGTAGAGTGTAGCGGAGAGGAGAGAAAGGCGGCGTTAGGATTAGCCGTGCTGTTCTGGTTTTGGTTTTAGTACCGTGGTGGCTGGTGGTTAAGCGGCGTTCTAAGTAACCATCCGCTTAGAAGTATGAAGTTCGAACAGCATCCACTCACTCCTCCACTCCCCCCCTCCGCCAAAAGAAAAAATACAGCCGCGAAGTGAAGTCTTCCCCCCGTACGTCTCCCCTAGCAATACATATATATACTCACCACACCACACCAACATAAACAAAAACAAAAACAAAACTCCAGACACCGTTTCCCACCTAGCTAACTTCATACAAAAAGCGTACGTATCTAGACTTTAGGCAAATACATACCTGTCCACTACGACGCCCTGTCTCGAAAGTCCTGAAATGCACAGGTTGATATATATTGCAGTGTCTGTGCACTTTGGAAGGGGGTCCGTGTCTGGAATCCGTGAAATCAACTTCGTTCCTCTGGACGTCCCGACCCGAGGAATTATTTTCTTGTTGAAAAGCCACCGTCTCCGCAAGACATGACCACCGATTTCCCCAGGTCGAGCCGGCGAAGGTGAAATCACCTCCCCACATTTCTTACCCTCGCTACCAAAGCCCGTCGCGGTTCCAAATCCCCCGTCGTTTCGACCATTCTCTCCTCACCGCCCAATCCTGTCCATCACGTCGTAAACACAAGGAAGAATCTCAAAACATCACATCACATTCATAATCACAATCACGAACAGAATAGAAGCAATCCTTTTTTCTAGACCCATTGATTGACCTTGTCCGAACTACCCATATAGCTAGCTAGCTAGCTAGGCAAAGGACCAGACCGTGAGAGAATCACACTTTTTCGAAGAAACCATGAACCGTGAACCATGTCATACCAAACCAAAACCAAGTCAGACCAAACTCCATAAAAGGCATAAAGCCGTGTGGTAAAAGTCGTAAGAACTCCAGAGGAGGAGTTGTTACCGAGTTCGAACCAGTGTGATCATTGGGGGAATCCGGAGATTCAGTACCGCCGCAGCAAACCCTTAGATGTACCACATGACCTCCTTGAGGCCCATGGCATTGTTGAGCTTCTGGAGCGGAGCGACTTCGACCTCGCGGTTGGAGCTGCCAGTGGAAGAGCGCTGGTCATTGCCCTTGGCCTCCTTCTTGCCGGAAGATACTGGGGCATCGCTCACATGGGCGCGAGCGCGGTCGGCAGCCAAATGGGCGTAGTAGACGGCGGGATGAAGGGAGACCGGAGTAGTACTACGGACGTAATGGTAAGAGTGCTCAAAGATGAACTGCTCGAGCTCCGTCGACTGCCAGTTGCCTTCGTTGAGGATGCACTGGTAGTGGATTGGGCGAGCAGTACCCTTGATGGCGACATGCGAACAAAGGTAAAAATCGAACTCGAAGGGATGGGTGCAGCCTGACTCAACCAAGGTACCGGGCAACGGGTTGGAGTTGCGATCACCCTTCTCCGGGAAGAAGCGGATGTGATGACGCTTTCCAGCAATGACAACGGTGAAGAGAGGAGCGGTCGTGCAGCCAAGGCGAACGAACGTCTCCTTCATGTCGCGGACCTCCTCTGCCAGGACTTGAGCGTACTGACTGTATCTTGTTAGCTAAATCATCATCACGAGATAGGTGAGAACGTACCCTTCGCTCACACCATCGCGGATGTAGAGGACACGCTTCGGTGGCTGACCCCGACCCAAGCGCTGCATCCACATCTTAGCCATGGGGCCGAAGTGGTCGTGGATGTTGGCCGTCGTGACCATCTCAACACGGTTGCCGTTGGTCTGGACATCAGCCCAGTAACGGACGAAGTGAGGGTCAGATGAGACGGTGATGGCGGCATACGAGGCAGCCTCAGCGGAAGCAGACCCAGGAGCAGGGTGAGAGACATCGGCGCCGATGACCATGGTAGGCGTGGCAGCAGCAGTCGGATTGATCTTCGGGATGATGGCAGACTTGGCGACGGAAGTGGCACCACCCATCTTTGCGTTGATCTGGTATCGCATGTCAGCAGATAGCCCGTAGAATTAACAAGAGGGAAGAGGGAAGGGGAGGAACAAACCTTCATGCAGACATTGGAAATGTACTGCGGTGAAGCAGTCATGACATGCTTGGCCTGGAGAACCTGGGAAGCGACACCAAAGCGGATGTCGCAAGACTTCTTGATACGGCGATAGATGTCGACATTGCGGTCATTCACAATGAAGATCATGAAGTTGGGGCGGGAATTGTAATGGTTGCCGCAGTTGTTGAAGGCCTTCGCGACGAGTTCACCGCCATCAGCAAGAGAGCCAGGACCCATCCAGGGCTTCTTGCCGAACTTGGGATGGGCATCGAATTTGCCGCCATGAGCCTCGTAGATCTAGTAATTGTCAGTATTTCTAGCAATGTAAAGTCGCTGAAGCACTGTGGAAGAGGAATGTAAAACTCACACGAATGAAGTCCTCGATAAACTTATTGGTCTGCGGCTGGTTAACACCACGCTGGTGCTGAATCACGCAGACACCCCAAGCGCGAATAGCGCGGTCGTTGGGAATAGCGAACTTGCGACCATCGAGCCGCCAGCGACCCGCAATGAGGTCCATGGGCTTGATCGTAGCCTCACGGCTGCCAGCGCCGAAATGGACAGCGGGAGAAGGCAAGACGCGAGCCTTGACCTTGGCGGGGGCAGCGGAGATCTTCAGGCCGTAATGGTTCAGATACGGGTCGTTGGGCCAGTCCAGAAGGCGAACACCTGCTTGCACAGCCTCCCAGCGCTGCTTAGGTAGCGTAACAGCAAAGCGGATCATCTGCGAGGTCTGCTGGTCGCTCAGCTTGACATTGTAGCGCTGGTTCTGGTCGATGCGCAGCCAGTCAAGCGGCAAGTAGACGGGGTTGCCGCGAATCTTCTTCGTCACCTTGACGACAGGCAAACCGGCAGTGGGGTTCAGGTTATACCGCTGCCTAAAGTAGGCGGCAACTGAGATCTTCTGGCCTGGGTGGTCACGATCATCGAACTTAGCCTCGTGGGGGTCCATGTTGACGAGCTCATCGATAGTCCACTGGGTCTCGTTCTTCGGGTCATGGAAGGCAGTCACACCAACACGCTTGAAGCGACGAAGGTCCTTCTTGAAGTTGGAGTTCTTCCAGTCTTGCTTGGCGTCGCGGAAGCGCTGTTGGAACTGGGGAGGGGAACAGTTGAACACCTGGCAAACAGCACGGGTCATCTCTTGAGCACGCCAGAAAGTACCGTTGGCGACATCAACGTTGACGGACAAGGACTTCTCGAAGCGGTCGTTCAGAACAGGGCGGAGCGAGGAGAATACGCCCTTGAAAGCCTCAACGCCGCCACCAAGGTCGAAGCGAGCCTCGCCGCGCTGGAAGAAGGACTTCTTGATCTGAGTGTACCGCTGGGATGGGGTCTCACGCATGACGTGATCGAGGAAGTTGATAGTGTCGATGCACTCTGGAGACCAGGGAGCTTGGCTGTTAAGGAAAGCCTGCAGGTGGTTGAAGTCGACTTGGCGAGTCCAGCGGATGAAGATAGTATGCTGGTTTTTGCCCTTCTTGTCCTCACGGATGTTGCGAGCAGGCTTGCCGCTGGCGACCAGAGCATCGTTCTCTTCCTGGTCGAGATCAACAAGGATGCGGGTCTCGTCGCGAGAAAGGCGAATTCCAGCCCTGTGAATGGTTAGCAGTGGTAGAAGACACCGAGAGAAACCACATACCAGGCAAGCTTGTTGCCATCGTAGACCCAGAAGTTGTCCTTGCCGAGAGCGTTCTGCACAGCCCTCGAGTTCCACAACTTCTTCACAAGCACGCGCTTGGTAGAGTCAGTGCCCTTGCCCCAGGCGACCTGAAAGAGTCAGTGATATTCAAAGGTAGGAGACAAGAGAACTTACATCGTATTGATGGACGACATGGTCGGGCGCCTTGATGACGTTGAAGGTGTTAAGGACGATTGGCGCCTCCTTGCCATTCTGGTTGAATTTCGCCGGGCGCTGGGGAAGACCAGCTGGGGCTTTCTCCTGTTGACCTTGGTTAATATCGATGTTCAAGTTCCGGAAATGATATATGTCTTGGGGTATGTGCTGGTTGGTGGGAGGCATTGTGGAAGATGGGAATGAGTGGAAGCTAGGAAGGATAGGAAAACAACAATAAGAGTGGAAGTTGCCAAATATGGCGGGGAAAAGGAAGAGAAGGGAAAGTAACGGAACTGGGTCTTATATAGACCATTGGGAGGCATCGGAGGTAGCATCGGAAGGGCCAGCAGACAGCGTTTGCCACCATGCAGTGCACCTTTCCGAGAGGCGCGGTGGAAAGACAGGAGATGAGGGGGTCTAATGAAAGCGTTTGAGTACTTACTCCACGAGCAACATACCAGCCACCCAGACCAAGGAACTCCGAGATGTTCTTGAGATCGGTTGGCTTGGAGTATTCGACCGGGGGTAGCGCAGCGGTGGGATCGCGATTGCCGTCTAGACGGGGAATGGCCTTCTCTTGAGAGTTGGTCGTCGGATTGCGCGAGTTGGAAGAAGAGTCACCAGACGAGCTGGTGCCCTGCTTCTTCTCGGCAGCGGCACGACGCTTAGCACCCGCCATGTTGACTGTTTGTCCATGTTAGCATTGAGCGAATCAGAGATGTATGGGTGATTGAAATGTGGTGAAGTCGTTTGGTATGTGCATAGCTGAGGCCGGAGCCTTGCTGTCGTGCATGGGGAAACGAGACCGTTGACAAATCGATGGGAGCGATCTCGCAGAGGGCGGAACGTACCTTTGGATATGGCCTAGACTGTCGAGACTAAGTGTAGGCGACGTTTGGATGTCGGAAGCAGAAGCGCGACCGGAAACCGAGTGTCTGCGAGAGAGGTCAGCGGGGGTTCCAGAAGATGGCCGAGCCAACTATGTAATCGCGGGACCAAGAAGATGCGAAAACCGAGTAAGATGGGGATATGTAAAAGACATACAGAACGTTAAGGGAGCGCGTGCTGATGTGCCAGTATGTCTCAAAAGAGCTTCGTGGGGAGAAAATGTGCCGGTGTTGTTGTTGTTGAGAGCAAGACAGAGGTGACGAAAACAAAAAGTGGGGCAGGCAATGGGATTGCCATAGCGACGGCAAGAGCGCAAAAACTCAATGATCAAAACAAATGGGAAAGAGCGGACATGGGACGGCCCAAGGTCTGCGTGAATCCAAAAGAGGAAAGAGGACAACTTACTGTGATGGTGATGAAGAAGAGAGGCTTCCTGAGCTGTTGATGATGGGCACCAGTGGTATATTGCCGAAGGAACTGTTGCACCGGGCAGGAAGAAGATACGAGAGTGTGGTGTAGGGTAGAAGAGATGGAGTGGGGAGCGTGGGGGGCGTCTTATATACTGAGGGCCTGGGCGCTAGTTGCCCTCTGATAGAGCAGTGAGAGAGTTTGCGTGTCCGCTGCAGCCCGCCGGAGAAGCCGCCCGAGCAGTCAAAGTAAAGGTAAAAAGTAAGAGACGACCCTCTCGAAAAGCCTCTGAGGCCACGTAAACGGGACCAGAGGGGCGCAGCGGGCCGCAAGACCGTTGGATCGACGCTCACCTGATAGAGATAGAAGGTGTAAACGGGTGCTAAGTCTCGATAGTAAGTTGTATGCCCGTGTATACTAATAGCTCCCCGCCAGCCAATTCAACATCTGCCGAACCATCTGTCATCACAGTGGGCTGCCAATGGCACACCAGAACTTTTAGCATGTCACCCTCATCTTCTCAGTCACTCACTCACCCATTTCAAATCTTAAAATACTCTCTCATCCGATCCTGGCGCCCCAGCTCATTGACAAAACATTGGTACCGCATACATACGATATCGATCCCGATTCGAGACTGTCTCTACAGATATCGGCGTAGCGAACCACGAGAAATTTACGAGATAGACGGGATACGCATTCGAACGCCGAATTCTTGAAACCGCGACGCATATACAGTCTTGTACGGATGTCGGAGGGAGATACCATGGGGGGCGTCGGAGAGAGGATGGTCATCCGGTCTTGCATGCATGCAACCACACATCCTTCCGGGAGCGATGCCATAGATAGCTGGTACATTCGATCGGTGATTCCCGCAGTGTCTTAGAATTACTGAACCCCTTCTCTGAAGGCCTTCTCTTTTCTTCTCCTTCATAGTCTTTCTCTTATCGTCTTGCCCGCACCCTCCTCCTCGCACCAGCAAATCAGTAAATCCATCATCTACGACCATTCCAACTCATACACGGCCGCCAGTCTTCCCTACGCCCAAAGGTCAGCATTTATATTCTCGTAAACATCGCAACACGTAGGAACAATCCATACTTCAGTATCTCCAAACCGCAGAAGGTCCTCATCTCATCGCTCTCCATGAGATCCAGACATATGATATCCGCACCAGAGACGCCACTGGTTGAATCTCCGTCAATTGTGCACTAGTGTGGTCGCGTGGTGATGTATGGCGGTTCCTCGAGGAAAGCGCGACGTTGACACGAACGTTCTGTGCTAGCCATCCGTAGTCTAGTGCATCCGCATCCGCATCCGCATAGACCAGCTCTTCCGGGTCCAGCAGACCAGACCCGAGCAAAGTCCCATGCCATGTCATTGTCATCGAGACTCTGACCTCCATCTTCAAGATGCAAATCTGCGACTCCGTCCAGGTAATACGCATAGTTTCTGGAATCAATTGACGCATCGTCGCCAAAGCACAAGAACTCTCTCCATCCACTTGCAAAGCAGCACGAGGACAAATGAGAACAACGATAACTTCGATGGATACATTCGATTCCTAAGTAGGCGATTACAAGGTACTTTTCTACTCCACCTCCCCATCAGATTTTCAAGGGTAGAGATAGCCAATCAATTTACCAGACCGATAACCCGTGAGGAATTCCCCCCGAAACCAGGACGCCTCGCTATACAAGAGAGATTCCAAGCCAAGGAACGATTCGTTCCGCATCCCCTTCAAAGAATGAAAAACGTGTCGTTCTTTTTCCATGGAAATGACAAGAACGCCACCCAATGATGAAAGACGATGACACCCATGTAATGAGTCTGAGAAGAGGGGAGAAAGTGACGCAAACCCAATTTTCCTCCCATTTCCTTCAAAACCTCCACTGCCCAAATGATATCGCCTCCTAGCGGATGGACCTGTCTTACCGGAAAGCCAAGAAATGCAGCTCTAGCTTCCATCCCTATGTCTCTTTAAGGCGTCCAAAATTGATCGAAGTGAACATGAATATGCATTGGAAGCCAGCTGTGACTGCGCATGGCGGGCATTTTTAGCGTTAGATGGCTGCGTGTTATTCTATACACCTGGCCATCCACCAACAGCACCGGGACCCGCACCATATCTCGCCTGGATGTGCTGCAGTTGCGTGTTGATGTGTGCGGCCGGTGGTTGTTGAGCCGCAGCGGGCAGTCCTCCAGTGTAGGGTGCTCCTCCTTGTAGCTGCGATGGCACCGGCAGTGTGATGGTTTGTAGCAGGTCGACCATGCGCTCTGCATTGAACCGCGTCGCGTTGTACGTGCTCGCGCTCGGTATGATGCCCAACAGGAAATTGATCTCGCGAGGCCAACCTGCGGGAGCTGCGACAGGTGTATTGGAGCCGACTGCCATGTTGCTCCGACGTGCGGCATCCAGACGACGGCCTGCTGCTCCTTTCAGAGGCGATTCTCCCCGGGCAAACTTGCGGGGTTGTTGATCGTTGAAATCGTCTTCAAGGGGCCGCTTGGGAGAGTTTGTGGCTGGAAGGAGATGTGCCATGCGGGGCGAGTTCAGAGGACCCGGGGAGTTGACCCGGATATCTTGCGGTTGTTGCATCTGCATTGGGGGACCGCCAGAACTGAAGGGCTCCTCAACTGTAGGCATTACACTGCCGGCGGGCATGACAGGCCGCATCTGTGTTCGGGGAGAGATAATGGGCCTGATGGCTGTGGGGTCGAATGTGGAATTCGAGAAGCGTGAAGAGAAACGTAGGAGCTGCGGATCCTCAGGGAAGAGTGTCATCATCCGCTGCTCGAGCTTCGTGATTTGGGCAAGTTCACCGAATTGCGACTCGTAATCATGGAAGAAAACGAATAGAGGTTTAGCGCGGTGTACATTCTCTGGCTTCTGTGTGAGGCGAGTGACGACGGTCTCGAAGACGGCGCGCGCATTGGTAGCGTCGTTGAGCTTAACAAGATGTTTCACATACTCCAACGCGAAGTTCTCGTCATCGGGGAAAAGCTTCATACCGCGGTCAAAGATCTTGGTTGCCGCTGGGTCTTGATAACAATGGTGCTCAATGAGTGCACTGGCGACGTATGCGTCGCTCAGCAGCTTTCCCTTTTTACGGGCTTCCGCAAAAATGCCACGGAAACCTCCAACAGCCGCATTGGGAGCCCCCTTACCCTGCACCCGTCGCATGGCGCGCATCAACGCGATCCAAGCATAGGAGAGCGTCTTCTTAAGAGTGTGAATCTCCGCGTTGGCAGCATTCGAAATGCCCTTCAGCTGAGCATCTAGCGCATTTTGCTTCTGCTGCTGGCGACGGGCAGCCTCCCTAGCCTCCTCTTCATCTTCATCATCAGATCCCTTGTCCGAGGTTCCGCGGGCAGCTTCCTCTGCCGCCTGCTGCGCAGCAAACACCTCTTTGGCTCGCGCGATGGTCTGCTCTTCGCGCTTCTTTGCCTTGTTCGTGAGATCGTACAAGGCATCTAAAACGGTGTTGAAGGGCGCGCGAACTACCTTGCCTTTGGCAATAAGGCCAGCTTCGCCGTCTTCAAAATCGGTGCGCGATTCGATCTGAGCGGCCATCCGGAATGCGAGTAGGCAGCTCTCGGGATTGGCCTTGATGCCCTCTTCAAGGAACTTGTCGCCCTCGTCCTTCAGGTCATTTTGGTAGGACCATTCCGCTGCCTCGTACCACATCTCAGGCCAGAATCGAAGTGCCATCAGAGCATTCTTGTAGATATAGAGTATGCGCTTGTTGTATAGAGCGCGGTCGTCTTCCTTGATATCCAGAGGGTCGTCATTCTTCTCGTATTCAATCCATGCCTTCCATGCATGCACCTGTTTCGAGAATTCTTCTGCGCCATCGAAACCAGGAGCTGGGGGAAGTTTTGGCAGGGTGGTCCTATGAATATTCCGCAGATAATTGCCTTGGAGAGCGTTGATGGTGCTCCGTGCGGTCATATAGAGCGCCGACTTGTCCTGGAGGTGCTTTCGGCCCTGTATTGGGATCAGCCATGTCCGCCAAGTTCACATGGACAATAACATACCGTAGCCTTGTTGAGATTCATCTCGAACCTGTCGTAATCCTTCCAGATATCCATAGTCGCGTGGGTAGGAACTGCGATAGCGCGCTGGTACACCTTCCGGAGGGTGTCCATCTTCTGCATATCTTGCCAGTTGCTTCCACCTAGAATGCCAGGGCCAGACTTGAGCACCTCAATGTAATCAGTCCAAATCTTGCCGGCATCGGGGTCCATGCCGACGTTGTCGAGCACGAATTCATACACCTGCACAACAACTGTGCGTGCCGCGCCAGTCGGATCAGTCGTCAAGTTGTTCCGGCGGCGGATGTAGTTGATGTACGAGGACCACAACGCAATGTATGGGGTATTCTGTATGGAACGGCCGAAGATCTTCTCAACTAATGTGAACTCATCAAGAGACGTCTCCATGTTGGCATACTCAACCCATTGTTCACCCTGGTCGTGTTAACGTAGTCATTTCGCCATGGTTACTGTACTTACGGCTGTCGGAAACACTTTGAAGAATTCATCATAAGTCGCTCGTGCTTCGGCATACTTGTGTCGCTTCCTGTAATCGTCGATGAGACCTAACCACGCCTCCATGTCACCGCGAGGATCCTCCGCAATGCGGTCCTCGAAGATGCCGACCTTGTCTTGCGGCAAGCGGGACTTGGGCAGCGACGTGGGCACGGGTGTGACTGGAGCTGTGGACTGGCGCGCAGAGGCGACGTTCAAGTGAGCTGGCTTAGCATCAGGAGCAGGCGTACTGCCATTAGGAACAGAAGGAACAGAGTCAGGAACAGCGACTGGAGAAGGCACAAGACCGGAAACACCCTGATTCTGTATATGAAAAGAGGGGACATTCTGTTGTTGTTGGTTTTGTGCATTACTTGGAGACAAGGTAGCAGAACGCTTGGGTGAATCTGAGACTGAGACTCCAGGCGCATTCAACAACGCCGCCCCCGTCTTCGCACCTGTGACTGGCACCTCATCCTCATCGTCCTCGCTCTCATCCACGAACCCACCCTTGGTGCGCGGCTGCTTTGTGGGCGGCGGTGCCGCAGAGGCCTCGGCGGGCTGGGGCTTCAGGGCGTCATCGGCAGCGGGAGGTGGTGTATTCGCGGCAGACTCTGGCATGGAAGCCGACTGCGCTGATGGCGAGCGTACACCTGCCGCCTCGGGGTCGTACTCCTCTTCGTCTTCCGCGTCTGCGTCTGCGGGCTCGGGCTGCTCGGGGTCGTACGAGTAGTCGCCGGCGGGATTGTATTCCTCCATGTCAGACATGGCTGCTATTGACATTAGGGAGAAAGGAAAGAGAAGAAAGGAAAAGGCGAGTGGTAGGAGGCAGTCGGGCGATGATGCAGGCGCTGTGCGGAGTGAAGGAGCTCAACCTTGTCGCGTGCAGCTGAGGCTGCAGAGAAACAATGCGCGGGGTTGCTGGCCGGCTTCTTTGTCGCGCCGCGTGCGAGTGTAGGTAGAGATGGAGGAGCTCTGGCTGGAAGCGCGCGGGCTCTTTATGTGTGGGTGGTGATTCGCGATGAAAAGTGAAGAGTAAAGCGTGGAGAGGGAAGAGTGACGGAGTGGATTCAATGAAAGGTCTCCACTCCAGCCTTGGCGTGGCTGGTGCGTGGCCATGACTTTGAGCTCCGGATATGTCATTGAAAGCGGACAGCATTCACACAGCACCCGCGATTCGCAGTCCGTGACACGCTCTATGGCTTCTTAATGCCATTCTGTACACTTGCGCGACCTTTCTTGTCCATCCCTTCCCAGCACATCTCCCATCGTGACCATCCTCTCCCCCCGACATTGAGCGCTGAGCTCGCGACGACCGTCCGAACCACCACGCTGGCCTATCGCAAAACGCAACCATGAATCCGCACATTTCACTCCCGCGGCCAACGGGAGGCCCCTCCAATTTCGGTGGAACTACTCCCTCGAGACGAAACGAAGTTCGCATGCCACGCTTCTTCAAGCGGCTGTTCAAGTTCCCGCAGATGGACTTTGAAATGGCGATATGGGAGATGTACAGCCTTATAATAGCACCGAAGAAGGTGTTTAGATCAATATATTACCATGTACGAGTCCTAAAACCGAACGTACATTCCGTTTCCATACTAATACCTCGCAGAAACGTAAGACATCTCCGAACGAAGACCAGAAATCAGCAATCACCATCTCCAATGATGCGACGAACGCCTCTCATACATAGTCCTTTCGAACATTCCAAACACGCTAATATCTCTCAGAAACAACAAAAACATACCACCGCCCCGACCCCTCCTTCACCTACCTCCTCTCCTTCTTCCAGCTCCTCACATCGCTCGTCTGGGCCTTCGCCTACACTTCCAGCGTTTCCTCCTTCTTCCGGATATCCCTAATCTTCATCTTCGTCCACTTCCTCCTATTCTCGCTCGTCACCGCGACGCTCTTCTACTTCCTGATCAAGCACCTGCTCGGTCCGAACAGCAAGCTCATCCCCGGCCGAAGACGCGGGCTGTACGACCTTGGGGCGGGCGCGGACGGCGAAGGAAAAGAGGAATTGGAGTTTGGATACTGTTGGGATGTCAGTATACGCGCGTTTGTCCCGGTGTGGTTGTTTCTGTACGTGGTGCAGTTTCTGTGCATGCCGCTCGTTGGGACGGATCATTGGTAAGGCTTCCCGTACTCCATATCACCCGCATATTTTCAACATGCTGATACGGGAACTTTAGGGTATCCATCCTCTTCTCAAACACCCTCTACCTCATCGCCGCAAACTGGTACTTCATCATCACCTTCCTAGGCTACAACGCGCTCCCCTTCCTCCACCACACCGAGCTACTCCTCGCCCCCATCGCCGTAACTACAATCCTATGGTTCGCCAGTCTCTTCGGCCTCAATCTGAGTAAACACGTGGCGCCGGTGTTCCTGGCAGGTGCAAAGTTGAGGAAGGGCGGATAGAAAAGTTTGGACGTCCTGGGATAGTGGGACGATTGTAAGATAAAATTTTCGAAGTATAAAAGTAGAGAAAGATCCAGGATGGATTTGGATCTACAGCTTGCTGGTAATTACTCTGGCAGAGCTTTATAAGACTATTAGCCATAGAAATATGAGCCTGACACGTTACGCGGACACTACCTCGTGGTGATGCTGGAGTGAACTCCGGAGAGCCGGGTGTATGATCGTGCGCAGCAAAGGGTACTGGGAATGCAAAGAGTAGCAAGTGGAATTCCAACTGCATACAGACCGATGGCTTCCCGATTGAGATCAATTTGAAGAAAACACGCCATGGAAACAAAACCATATTCGTCGCCCAGCCGCTGGAACTATCCACCGAAAAAAGCACCTCCTTCCGCGTCCCTCCTCGTCATCCTCCTCTCCCCAGTCAGCAGCTTCATCTCAAAAACCCTCTCCTCTTAAACTCACCACCCCACACCCCCAGCCCCCCATTCTCAATCCTGCCGCCCAATTAACTCCTCCGTATCCTGCTCCCTCCTAGATCTCGGAGCCTGTGTCCCCTAACACCCAAAGTCAGCTCCCATCCCCTCCCTTCCCCCTCAACACAACATACCTGCTCAAACCCCTCCCCCCTCGTCCGTTCAAAACCCTCCCTCTGCTTCCGCCTCGCCTCAAGATACGTATCCCACCTCGCGCGCATACCGCGGCGCGTCAGCGCGTTGCGCAGAAGCACCCAGTGGATCGCGCAGAGCACGAGGATGATGACGGTGTAGAGGATCACTTGCTCGATTGTGGCGGCGATGAGGAGGAGCTTGACGTCTGAGAAGAGGGCTTCTTCGTGGGGGGTTTGGTGGTGAGGGTTGGGGTGGGGTGGGTAGGTTGCTGACATTATGTGGGTGGTGGCGGTGTGGGTTTTGGGCGTTGGCGAATGGTGGGTGGTGGGGTGAGAGAGGAGAGGGTTGGGGGAGAAAGGTGGGATAGTGGGTAGAGAGGGGCTTCAAATGGAGAAGGACAGAGCGTGATGTGGTTAGGGCAGGGAAAGGGAAAGAGCAGGACGCGATGCTGGTGTATCTGGGAAGAGGGGGAAGGAGCCGGTGAACAGAGTCGGCATCTACGCCCAATTCGCCCGAGCCGTGGCTACCATAAACTAGTCAAGAGCTCACTTAAAGGAGAAAGAAAAGAGAGAGATTGAAAACAAGTGCCACGGTATTAGATGAAAAGCGAGCAAGTCCCGGGGAAGGACGCCCGGGTCATGAGAAAACTGGCCTTGATGAACTGTCAAAAAGCCCACTGGCGAAACTCTAATATCGCATGACGGAGTACATATCATTGCATCGATTGTAGACCAATCTATAGACAAACGTTGTCCTACTCTTCATCTATATCTGTACACGCCTGATAATGCTACATCTACAAGCTTGCACCACTACTAAAGAAGCGAAGTGGAGTCTCTCCATCTATCAACATACTTTTATACACATGAACCCCCGAGTCCGTTTATATGCATACCAATTCCAATATCCTATCTTACAAAGTCCTCTTATGTTTCTCTTCGAGGTAACACTGCACCTTATCGCCCTCTTTGAATTCAGACCAACCATCAAACGCAATACCGCACTCGGTGTCCTTGCGCATCTCTTGCACGTCTTTCTTCTGGTTCTTGAGGGAAGTGATGAAGCCTGCAAATATCCGTTAGCGGAGGAAATTTCAATAATTGGAGACAGAAAACAGAGAGCGCGTCTCGAATTGAGAACAAGGAGTATACGTACCATCAAAGACCACCTCGTCCTTCCTCAGCACCTTAGCCCGGTTGCCCTTCTCTACAATCCCATTTCTAACCTTCGACCCGGCAACACGCATCTTCTTCTTCCCACCTATCCCAATCTCGAACACCTTCGCAATCTCCGCTTCTCCCGTTACCTTGTGCGTAATGCGCGGGGGAAGCCTTTCCTCAAGCATAGCCTTCACATTCTCCACCACTCGGTAAATGATGTTGCTGTCCAGGATTTTGACACCCTTCTTCTCCGCCAAGGCCGAGATGTCGTTGGGAACCGACGTGTTGAAGTTGATGATGTGACCATTTGCGTCGGCAGCGTGTTGGACATCGAATTCCGAGGGTGAGCCTACGCCGTGACGCAAGACACGTGTACCGACCTCTGCATTACCGAGCGCGGATACGGAGTCGATGACCGCTTCCACCGAACCGGAAACATCGCCCTTGATGATGAAGGGAATGATGTCCGGTCCACTTTCTTTCTTGGCAGCTGGTGCTTCGGCACTCTCGCCATTCGCAGCAGCCTCAGCAGCAGCTTCTTCAGCCGCACGGCGCTCAGCTTCCAGACGGCGAGACTCGTTGATAGCTGCCATATCTGTAGCCATTTGCTCGCGTTCGATCTTCTCCATGCGTAGGTCCGCGACGTATGAGCCCTGCTGTTCGTCGGCGGCTTGAAGCACTTCGTCGCCTGCTATAGGTTGCTCGCGCCAACCGTCGACTTCAACCGGCATACCAGGACCAACTTCATCGACAATGACACCCGCTTCGTTGCGCAAACTACGCACACGGGCCCAGGTTGTGCCGGCGACAAGAACGTCGCCCACGCGGAGTGTGCCGTTGCGGACGAGGACCGTGGCAACTTTGCCGGACTTCTTTGTGGTTCCTTCCAGCACCCAGCCTTCAACATTGGCTTGGGGGTCGGCGCGGTGGTCCAGCATCTCTGAGAGAGTTGAGATGGCTTCTTCGAGATCAGGAATTCCCTGTCCAGTCTTTCCGCTTACAGGAATGGCCTGGATATCACCACCAAAGTCTTCAACCTCGATGCCATGGCGTCCAAGATCTAGCTTGACCGCGTCGGGGTCGGCTTGTTGCCTGTCGATCTTGTTGATAGCCACAATCATGGGTACCTTGGCGGCTTGAGCGTGCTTGATCGCTTCAATGGTTTGAGGCATGACAGAGTCGTCAGCAGCGACAACCAGCACAACAATGTCTGTCACGTTGGCACCGCGAGCGCGCATAGTCTCGAAAGCAGAGTGACCGGGTGTGTCGAGGAAGGTAATATTCTTGCCAGAGCCGATGGATACGCTAAAGGCACCAATGTGTTGCGTGATACCGCCGAACTCCGACGCAGCGACCGTAGTGGAACGAATGTAGTCGAGGATAGTAGTCTTGCCGTGGTCGACGTGGCCCATGATAGTGACAACGGGCGGTCGCGCAGGCAGCTGGGCATACTCCTCAGGAGACAAGGCGGGTGCTGGACGCAGATCACCGTCGTCTTCCTCAGTCTGCATGATGGGCTCAAAGTTGTATTCTTGCGCAATAAGCCCGGCATGTTCCGCATTGAGGATGTGGTCATTCTGAACTTCCTCGAAGCCGAGCTCCTCCAGTTTGGCCACGAAGTCTTCTACGCGTACCCTAAGCAGTGACGCAAGATTTGTGACGCTGATGTACTGGGGAAGATACACAGGTGTCGGAGTGGACTTTTCTTCCTTCAACTTCTTCCTTGCTTCTTTCCGCTGCCGCTTGAGCTCCGCCCTGTCCACGTCCCGAACGTCTTCCTCCTCGTCCTCATCCCGCATCACGCGGCGTGACCGTCGCTCGTAGTTGGTCCGGTGGCGGCGCTGAGGGTCCTCATAGCGACTTACATTCTCACCTGGTGTGTCGTCATTGTCCATGCGGAATCTGCTCCTCCTCCTGTCCAGTGCCTCCCCGTTGCGTCGCCTGCTCTCCCTTTCGGCCTGTGACAGCGGTGCGCTCTCAAAGGTCGATCCTCGCTTCCGGAAGAATTCATCCGCAGCTTCATTCGCCCTGACTTTGTTTTGCTCGGGTTTCGGACGCGTCTCTCGAAGAGCGGGCATCGAAGGGCAATTCGTGCTCAAATGGTCCTCTCGCCCGCAATGCATGCACTTTGAGCGTACTTGGGCGTCGCGCCGTAGTGGGGTGTACCGTGGCGGTTGTCGTGCACCAGCCTGGTTCCCGACATTGCCCAGCAGTGCGTCAAGCTCAGACTGGTCAATTCGTCCCCGAGGCGTGGCTCCTCCGAGAGGCAATGGTCTCAAAGCTGGACCGTTAGGGGGGCCTCGTTCGTTCCGCCGCCGTAAATTCCCTGCACCGAACGCAGGCATTTCTCTCATCGGCGGCCTAGCATCCATACTGACTTGAAAGCGGTTACTTCCCAACGGGCCTCTGTTCTCTGCATCTCTCCTCGCGGGCCGGGGAGTGTATCTGCTGTCGCTATCATTGCGGCCGAGTTCGAGCCTGCGCATAGGCAGCGGATTTCGGTGGGGGAGAGGTTGTCGCTGACCTTCTCTCGGTCTCTCATTGTACGATGGCGAAGGCGCTGGTCGTTGCTGGGGCGGGGTGGTAGAGGGCGCTGCTTTTGGTAGAGATGCTTGTAGCAACTGCCGCATCCTCTCCGCCTGTGTCATCGGCCGAGCTGGCGCTTCCGGCTGCTTGTAGACTTGCCCTTCGGAGGCATACTGTGGCGCTTTGCTCGATGAATTGAGATGTCTTCGCTGAGAGGGACTCGGGCATGCGATGGAAACATTTGCGGTGAATTGGCGCCTGGCGCAGAAGATGCAGATGTTGCGCATGGCTGGTGATTAGGTTGATGGGGCTCACGGCAAAAAGTCTTGATGCGATTCACGACATCGGGGTCCACGTCTTCTCATTGGCTGGCTTGAATGACTAAGCTGTTCGTGTCAATAGTGTCCCCACCGGTAGTCCTGGTAAATGGCATCTGACGATAGATTGTTTCCCTACTGACAGGCCTTGCTTTCCGATCACCCAAGTCCCGCATTCTCTTCCAAATGGAAGTCCTCCACTAGAGAGTGCCCCACCATAAGCCGAATTAATTTGAACTTTGGCCTATCAAACTCCCTTAGCAACTTCCTACACAAATCATGTGCAGACATTGTGTAGTCCGGCTTCAATTCTAACAGCTCGAGGTCCATCGGATCCACAAGTGCAAGCATGCCATAGATTCTATCTCTTCGATCCGCACACTCCAGTGTCCAAAACGTGTCCAGAAGCTCTGAAAATGGTCTTTGGAAAGACCAATTTCTACGCTCGTCGAGTATTTTGCTGGCGAGCGAATGTAACAGTCGGTAATCTGAGAGACTCAATTCCCTTTGAGAAGAGACTCGATCATAAAGCCACATTAACGCCGAGCCGGGGATCGTGCGGGAACCGCACATGACGAAGAGTTCATGGGCGAGGATGAATTCTTGCACGATCCAGACACGGGTCCAGTAGGGCAGGTAGCAGATATCGAGCATGCAGGACACGAAGTCTGGATCCCACGTCGAGGTATCAACTTTTTCGCTGGGGATCTGACTGAGTGTTTCCAATGTAGGAAGGTGTTTGTCTGTCTCCTCCGTTCCCGGGCCGAGCCAAACTACGACGCTCGAGGCTCTTGAGTAGATTTTGCCCATGAGCGCGACTTGGTGGCTACGTTCAGTGAGATCGCTCTGGTTGATGCTCAAGGCGTCGATCCATAGCGGCAACTGTTGGTCATCGTGGTTGCGTTCCATTTGGTCCAGGAAGTTCCATAGATTCTCGCGGACTGGGAATGGTGAGCCGTTCAGCAGGATCGAGCGTGTTTGGCTTGCATCACCCCAAGTATAGGAAACGGCTGAATACCCCAGCAAGTTCGATTCATCATCTAGCACCTGGGTGTCGAGTTGGCATCGCAAGGTTCCGTCGGAGGTGCGAGGTAGTATGGAAATGACCCGAATTTGTTGCGACTGGAGATCCAATGGAGATGTGTAGGAGGCGTAGCTCATGTTGTCAGGGTGGTGCAAAGATCGTGAATGAGTGTTCAGGCAACGCGAAACGGAGAAACACTTCGTTCATATGTCTAGAGATCATAGCCTCGCCAGGCTGAATCAGCCTTGTCGTCTATATGCCTTGCATATCGCGAGAGGCTCAGCACTCGGCAACGACGAAGCGTGAGTGGTTTGGATGTCGTTCAAAGAAACCAATCACCGTCAGCCATTGCCCATTAGTCCTTCACGCGATTGAAACAATTCGCCGTGCACCGAAAAACTTCAGCTCATATTTACCCACACCCAACGAAGTCCTGTTAACCTCTTCCTACTCCTATGTAAAAGAACAGGCTTAGCTTTACAATTCCATGTTTTGTTAAAGTTAAAGGAGAGTAATTAACGTGTTAGTTATGGTGGGTGGTCTTTAGTGAGAGTATTATGTGTGCGGGGAATTCTTTCAACTGTGTGTCCTTGTAGTCTAGTCCCCAAACACGCACTCACGTGCTGATAAGATAACCCCCAACATTCAGCATTCACCCAAACTTTTTCCCGCCCTCAAACTTCCCTCTACACAAAACGAAAAATGGCTGTCAAAAGGGCATCAGAAGGCGCGGATAAGCGCAAGAGAAAGAAGAATAAGTCGCGAACGGTTGGTTAGTAGCGGTGGTGCCGGGATTTGGAAAGAGCTTTACTGACCGCGAGTAGTCGATGTTTCGTCTTCAGATAGCGACAGCGACAGCGATGATATTGCCGAGGAGAAAAGTTCCAATGTGTGTGGGGTAGAGAAGACGGTATGACCAGAGAACATTTCCCGAATTTTTATTCCAGACCGAGACAGACTAAGAATTATCAGAACCATAATTCAACGCAAGACACCCTGAGCCAAAAAGCGAAGAAAATGGAGAAACCAAAACCAAAGCCAAAACCAAAGCCCTCAAACCATCACGACCCCGACATCTCCCTGCCCGACCCACCCTCACCATCAACATCCCAACAACCATCGTCAAAGTCAACCCCAGCACCCTCCTCAACCACCGCATCAAAAAAACCCCAAGCCCAGAATGAAGATGACGACGAAGCCTTCGCATCAATCTACCTCCGCAAACTCACCGCGGAACTCGGCGACGATCTCGACAAAGTGCGCGAAGCGAAGGATTTCAAGAGTAGCAGTTTACCCATGCTGATTCATGCGCTGAGGCAGGGCGGGAGTGTGTTTTCTGGGGAGGAGAAGAGGCGGGTTGTTAGTGTGGCGGGGGTTTGAGGGTGGGTGCAGGTTGGGGGGGGTATGGATAGGCTGATGGAACGTGGTTTTTTTTTTTTTTGAGGAGCAGTGTGAAGGACTCGATCGCACTTTGCATGGAGAAGAAGAACTGGCATCGAGTTGGCTGTCACTGAGCATGGTATGGGATGTTTCAATGTGACTCTATGGGTTGACCAGATGGGCTTTTTGGCCATCAGATATGGCGCCATGCAGCGATCCAGCTCCCTCCATCGAAAATGAACCCATGAGGAGGGCCACACGGCTGGTAAATTGGCACTGAGAAGGAATGATAAGAGATGCTCCATTGAGTGGGATATAGTATGCAAAACCTCACTGCTTCTCACCAATCTCCTTGAGCAAATACTTTCGAAGCAGCGATTCAGTGCTCTTCTCGTCCCGTCTCTCTTCCGAGTCCTTCCAATGACGGTAGAATTCCAGCACCACTTCCACCGCAATCAGCGCGATAATGGCCCACTCGAGCCTCAGTCCATGTTTTTCACTCAGCGTCTCTCGCAGCACACTCGCAATCTCCTGCGCGAACCCGATCTTCTCGTTCAATACCTTGATGCGGATGCCGACGTCCAGCGCCCGACCGACTTGATCGTAGTATTCCTCAAGTCCTAGCTCGTGGCGACTGTCCCAGAAAATGTCGGGTAATGAGTCTGTGAGTTCAGAGTAGAGGTTGAGTTGGGCGCGGATTTTGAGCAGCTCGCCGGTCTTACGGAGGATGAAGGAACGGGTGAAGGGCATGCTTTTTCCTTGGAGGGAGATGCTTTCGCCCTTGGAAAGCATGATGGGGATCTGGCGAGTCGAGTGTTGATAGGAGCTGAGCAAGCTTTCTAAGACTGCAAGTTTTGTCGAGCGAGCTAGGCCAGATGAGAAAGCAATCTTGGCGAGGATCGTGTCGACTTCGTGACGCTGGTCGATGCTATCGGTCGCAGGTTCTTTTGTCGCATCGCTGATCTCGGCTTCTGCTTTTGTCCCTAGAACTATCGTGTCGCCCACGACTTCGCTATTCTCTCGCGTAGGATCTTCTAGATAATCCAAGTCTTCTGTTTCAAGCGTGTCTAGATGCGAACCTTCGGCGGCTGGAACTAATACACGACTGACCAAGTGTATGACCTCGCGCTCACGTACGTTCCATGCGACGACAGTGCCCGATGGGAAGACGAAGACGTCGCCCTGCTGAAAGTCCTTGACCTCGGACGGCTTTTCGTTGATCTGGAGATGGACGACTTGGGGGTACAGTCCGGTGCTGAAAGGGTCGACATTGTACCCCTGGGTCTTGAGCAGGCGAGCAGCGGAAGAGATGTTGTACGTTTCGGCGGCACAGTATGCTGTGACTGTCTTCGTATCCACATCCGGGTCTACAAATCTCTTATTGCCTCTCCCCCTGACAAATCCTCTTGACCGCTGCGCTTCCACAGCTACCCTTCGCAAGGACGAAGTTTTCTCTGCACTCTTCCTTGCTCCTTTGCGATGGTTGATTGAGTTTTCAGGCAGGTTGTCATCCACGGGTGCCGCCTCCGACCCGGCTTCTACATCTTGCTTTTGTGTGAAGTCGATCTTCTCGACCTTTTTGTATGCTACACCAGTCGAAACGAATGGCCTTCGGTGCCATGGGCAGGCCGGCGTGACTGGATGGGGAGTCCGGCGGAGGGATTGTTGGGCTAGGGGGGCAATGCTCCGTACGAAGCTGTTCAAGGCATGTCTGGGTTGAAAAAGAGTCATCGCCGGCTAGGCGGGATCGTGTTCATGATGCTCTGCAGTGATTACTAGGCTGCAGCGATGCCAAAAAAACACCAGTTCGATGCCGAGGTTTCGGCTTGGCGGCGATGTCATTGGATGGAGGTCAGAGCTTCAAACCTCACACCTCCAACACATCACACCTCTCGGAGCTTTACCGGCCCACTACGCATGCAACCCGCAGCCCATGCCTCTGCCGCCGACACAGCATGGCTGCGGCATCGAACGACGACGAGCCCTCGGCTGCTACACAGGATGAGTCCCGCCTCGAGCGCGTCGCAAGCAACGGTGAACAGAGCGTTAGCCTGGACTCGGAGGAGGAAGATGATGATTCGGAGGCAGAGGACGACGAGCCCAAGCTGAAATACACGCGCCTGACGAGTAGCCTGGGGCCAGTGTATAGGAATGGCGACGCGACGAGCACCTTTGTGGTTGCGGGCGACAAAATGGTACAACCCACGCCCCAGGCCGCGAGCCTCCACTGTCGCAAAGCATATGCTGAGTTCTAGGTAGATTGTAGGCACTCATAATGGCAACATCGTGAGTCCTTCTTCATCCTTCCAAGCGTCGTGATGTGTGTATTGACCCTACCAGCACGTCATGACTGTCCCCGCCTTCCAACTCCTCCGTACTTACAACGCCCATCCTTCAGCCTCGATCACCTCCCTATCTGTGTCGCCCTTTCTGCCTGCTCTGCCTACACTACAGACGAACTCGCCCAGTCGAAGCTCGGAGCTTCCTGAAGCTTCGTCAAAGTCTACGCACCCGTCATCCAGTCCGGCGCCGTCTTCCCGCACGCCGCGCCAGCCGCCAGTACCCGCGACGCCCCAGAATCAGATCTACATTGCTTCGTCATCAATAGACGGGCATGTCTGTGTGTCATCATTGCTAGATCCCAAGGATGTCACCCTGCGCAACTTTGCTCGTCCAGTGCAGGCCGTAGCGCTGTCACCCGAGTACAAATCTGACCGCCAATATCTGTCCGGGGGTCTAGCTGGGGAGCTCATCCTCACAACTGGTGGCCAGGCCGGCGTGCGGTCAAATGCGAACACCAGTCATGCATCACAGGCAGCTCAGGGATGGCTCGGCGCAATTGGACTGGGAGGAAATTCCGGCAAGGACGCCATCTTGCACTGCGGAGAAGGCACTATCAGTACCATTAAATGGTCACTATCTGGGGAATTTGTCGCCTGGTCCAACGAACATGGCATACGTATCATGCGTAGCAATGTGCATCTGCACAACGCCGACTCGGAATCGGCGTGGAAGAGGATTGGCTTCATCGAAAAACCCAACCGCCGCATCTGGGAAGACATGGCAGGGGTATGGAAAGCTCGCATAGAATGGGTGGATGAGGAGAGGTTGGAATCTGACGACGATTCCATCATCAGTCTCGGCAGTAGCAACGTGGAGAAATCAGACGCTACCCTTCCACATCACCGAGCCCATAAGCAGAAGCGGCACAACGAAAGCGTGTCAAAAAAAAGCAAAGTGGAGAAGATGGTGATTGGGTGGGGAGATGCTGCTTGGGTCGTCCATGTCAACCCCGGTGGCGCTGGAGTCGGCAAAGACGTGGGTGAGAGATCGGTAGGCAGCGCCGAGATTGTTCATTTGTATGTATACCTCTCCCAAGTCATGTCAATGCTTACGAATCTCTAGCCTTCGATTCGATGATTGCATTGTTTCTGGCATTTCGCTCTATACCCCTTCCTTACTTCTTGTTCTTGCATATCGGACTCGCGATGACGATGACAATCCAATACCCCACGACGTTGAGACAACGCCCCGTCGTGGAATGCACCGGAGAGCAAACGGGCTCCAGCCTGAGCTCAAATTGATCAATGCCGCTACTTCAGACGAAGTGGAGGTCGACTCTTTGACTGTGAGCAGATTTGAGACACTCTCAGCAGCCGACTATCATCTCAACACATTGTACGTACCGCATCCAAAAACAATGACTCCAGCCCAGAGGAGTGCTCTGGAAGCCATTGGTGGTGGAATTTGGGATGCAGGCCTTAGCGCAGCACGCATATTCAGCTCAGGTGCGAGCGTAGTGAGTTTGCCTAGTAGCGGGGACTTGAAGGCGCCGTCTGGGTCGTCTGCAGGTGCTGGGAACTCATCTACATCAATACCCGGCAAACGGAATCTTCCAATCCATCCCAATGTCGCTGGACCAGGTCTCAAAGTTTTCATCCAGAGTCCCTACGACTGCGTACTGGCTATCAAGCGTGACCTCACGGATCACTTCAACTGGGAGTTGGAACACGAAAACTACAAGGACGCTTGGGAGCTTCTTGAGGATCACCCCGAGGTTATCACGTCCTCATCTCAGCTACCTTCGGAGTCCTCCCCCGCAAGTACACCGTCAAGGAAGCAAGGAAGTCTTCAAGAGTTCTTCGCCGACGAAAACGAATCGCAGGCGACCATATCGGCTGCGCGAACCAACAATAACTCGGCCATCGAAAAGGAGAAAAGACGTATTGGTGATCTTTGGGTGCAGCAGCTGGTGAAAGCCGGCGACTGGAAACAGGCTGGTGAAGTCGCTGGGCGCGTGTTGGGCACTTCGCAGCGGTGGGAGCACTGGGTGTGGAAGTTCGCCCAGTCAGACCATTTCAACGAGATTGCGCCACACATACCGAAGAAGCAAATGCAGCCTCCACTCCCCTCGATGGTCTATGAAGTAATTCTTGGCCACTACATCATCCACGACCGGATACAATTCAAGCACTTGCTCGAAGATTGGGACCCTGAGCTATTCGACATCAACAGTGTGATTGAGGCGGTCAAAAGCAAGCTCTCCACGGGCGATGTGAGCGAGGACTCTATAGAGGGCAATGTGCAAGGTCGGGATTGGCGGATATTGCAAGATGCGCTTGCCAAGCTGTATCTAGCGGATGGTCACCAAAGAGAAGCATTACGGTGCTACATCCGTCTACAGAATGCCGACGCTGCGATGAGCCTCATCCGAGACTTCCATCTCGTGGAAGCAATTCGAGATGACATTCCGGGATTTGTCCTACTTCGCGTTTCGAAAGAACAGATGGAGTCCGCTTCATTAGATGAGCTTGAAGAGTCATCATCTGAGGCTATTGGTGTATTGGTCGAAGAGGCATGTCGTGGTAACGTTCCAGCGCCTGATGTCGTGGCCCAACTTCAAAAGAAGGGCGACACATTTCAGCCATTCCTCTTCTTCTACCTGCGGACCCTATGGAAGCCTGAAAATCAAGAACGCAGAGGCAGGACAGCCAAGGAGCGTGTAAACGCTGATCGGCTTGCTGCTGATGGCAAGCACGTAGCGGAAGAGTTTGCCGATCTAATGGTGAAACTGTTTGCGGAGTATGATCGCGAACTTCTATTAAAATATCTGCGCGAGTCGCAAAGTTATGACCTAAGCAAGGCGACGGCGATATGTGACGAGAGGGAATACATTCCCGAGCTAGTGTACGTTTTCCATGCCTTATCTTACCTCATTCTGAAATTGGTTGACGTCCTCTAGACACATCCTCTCCAAGACTGGCCAAACGAAACGAGCCCTTTATCTCATCATTGAGCGACTCTCCGATGTCAGCTTCGCCATCGCTTTTGCCAAGGAGCAAGATGATCCAGACCTCTGGAACGACCTTCTCGAGTACTCCATGGACAAACCACACTTCATCCGCGGTCTTCTAGAAGAAGTCGGGACCGCTATCGATCCCATCCAACTTGTCCGTCGCATACCCGAAGGTCTCGAGATTGAAGGCCTTCGAGACGGTATCGGCCGCATGGTCCGCGAATACGAAATTCAACACTCCATCTCCGAAGGCGTAGCCAGAGTCCTGCGCGGCGAAGTCGCAACTGGCATGGACACTCTACGCACTGGTCAAAAGCGCGGTGTCAAGTTTGAAGTCATAGCCTGTGACGACGACAAGGAGCATGACATCGTTTCTGAGAAGATATCAGGGGGATCCAAAAATGATACGAAACAGAAAGAATACGATATCAGACCTAAAGGTGTCAACCTCTCAACCGCCAATAAAGTAATAAAAGACACCGCAACAACGACGAACACCTCCACCAACGCTGCCGCCTTCCTCAACCCTCCACCTCCCGTCGCGCCAGAAGGTGAAGAAGCACCCCCAGGACACTGCACGGGTTGTCATCGCGCCTTCACGCTCCCCACCGCCGAAGAAGAAAGTATCACTGACGGTCCCATCCCTCTATCTCGTGATACCTTTGTGGGCTTCGCATGCGGACATGTTTTCCACTTAAGCTGCCTGTTACCGAAGACGAGCGCGAGTGCGAGTGTAGCAGCGACGCTGCAGCAAAGACTTGCGAACGATGCGGTGGAGAGTGGTGGAAGATGGAGCAGGAGCGTAGGGGCGAAGGTCGCGCACGCGCATGTTATCAAGAGTGCGGTTGGAAGGGGGTGTGTGGTTTGCAGGGAACGGGAGGAGATGGTTGGGGATGGGACAGAGTAAGTCGGTGTATATATAGTGGTTTTGGATACCAACATCCTGGCATGGAAAGCCGAGTTAAGTGAGCCAGAGGCGCGGGGGTTTTGTGGGCTCTTGGCTTTGTGTTAGTAGACATACGTATGTGTAAAGTATCTTTGAGGATGTGGTAGGCAAGATGTTCCCGGTCTCCCATGCGTATCTTACGACGCGGTTCCGGTGACTCGTGGCATGCTTGCTCGGCATGCATCACTAACTGACCGCCACAGTGTATCTGTGTAAGTCGGGGACCGCTCTTTACCTATGCTGTGGCTTACACATATCTTGACCAGTCTTTTTTTCAAACCACCCGTCCCATCTCCGGCACACTAACTCAAGATCAAAACTCCCCCCTCCCTCCATGCCCTCCATCTTCCTAACACCACGCCTCATACTCGTCCCTACACCCCTCGCCATCGACTCCAGAGCCTACATCTCGCTCTACCAGGGCCTCCACGCCAACGAGTTTTGCGAAATGGGCTTCGGCGACGGGTTCCCGGCTGTGCAATGGACGGAGAAGCAAACGAGGGAGAAGATTCAGGGGTTTGATGTTGGGGAGAGTTGGCCTCCTCTAGCACCCAATGGATCGGGTACGCCGGCTTCCCCGCCTGCACTTACTCGACCCCCTTACGCTCTCCCATCGATCCTCCCCTGTCGCCCTTCCTGGAGCGCATCGAATTACGGTACGGCGTCGCGCTCGCATTCTGGGAGAAAGGGTATGAGGCGGAAGCCGCGAGGCCGGTCATGCTGTGGGCACGAAGAGAGGGAATGAGAGGAGTGCTGGTGTGGTTGGGAAGATGGCGTTTAGGGAATTAGAGCGAGGGCTTTTTTGGAAGGTGGAGCGGGGGAGGTAGTGGGAAAGGTGTGTTAGGTAGATGAAGGTGGATATTGTCAATGTCTTGTTATCGGGTTCATGATTGAAGCTTTATACTGTACCTAGGTACTTTAAAGATCGACTTGGACGCCTTACTGGCTAAACACCCTACTCGAAGCTTATATAAGTGCAAGTCTCCACCAGGCAGCTACATACCATTGAAATTGAAACATATCATCCCAATGCCCAACACCATCTCTCTACCTTTTCACCCATCCCATCTCATCCCACCCAACTCCCCCTGAAAAATACCCCTTAGCCCTAATGTCTTTCCCCGCTAAAATCAATATAGCATTCATATCCGGCCCCATCGACACCACCCCGTCCTACTTCGCAACCCACTACATCCTACGCCTCAATAGCGCCGTTCAAAACGGCGCTTCCTTCGTCATGGGCCCCGTCCAGGACACCATGGCACGAGAGTATCTGCTTTCTTTGGACGGTTTCGACCCGAAGAGGACCACGGTGTGTATGGCGCAGTTTGAATACGCTGATGAGACTTGGAGACGGGAGTTGGAGGCTTTGGGGGTTAATGTGGAAGAGGTGAGCACGGGGGGGAGGGCGACGACGACGAGGATGAGGGATGAGTTTATGACGGGGGTTAGTGGATGGGATGTTCTGAGGCGTGTTGTTGTGAATTTTTTGGGGGCGCTTGGGGGGGTTTTGGGGTAAGGGGGCGGCGATGGGGTGGAGGAACTTTGTCCGGATTAGTGGAGACGGGGAGATGTGCGCCAATTGGGAATATATGTGCCGGACGGAAGAAGAGGCGAAGGAGTTTTATGGTAAGGGTTGGTGGCCTAGGGTTAGTAATACTGAGATTAATGGGAGGAGAAGGGGGGTGATAGGGGGTATTGAGAAAGCTTAAAGGCGTATGATGGATGGGGGAAAGCGTAAATCAGCAAGAAAAAGGTATACTGTGGAAGTATGTGTCGACCGAGAGTACGTAAGATGAGAGCAGAAGTGTGTAGATTGAGATAACTAGGGACCGATAGTATATACCAGTTTGGTCATTAACAGAAACCTATCTAGAAAAGTCCAGTATCTCCAACGCACTTTTGCACAAATCAACATTTCTTTAAATATCTACAGATCCATTTCTCATTCTAAAGGGATTTTATGCAGCATATCCTCTTAGTCGGAGACAATTTTTGTATGCATACCCGCACACGCACCATTAACACAGCACAACTTGAAGATATAAGGCCAGAAGAACCTCTCATGTACTGCCCTCTTTCCAGCAACACTTTTATGGAAGCAAGAAATTCTTACAGATACCTTCAAATGCCTATCGATATAAGGGCTCTTGTATTCTTAGGAGTGCCTTTCGCTGTTGTATAATAATTCATGTTCAAAAACTGCAGTAATCTCTTCGTGGAGAAAGAACACCTAAGTGCATGCTATTTGCTGGGAACACGGATGGTACGTCACGCGGCAAACAATTGGGCATCCACTGAGGAATTCCATGTGTTCTAGAATCCACGCAACACTCCAAAGCGTTGGAAACTAAATGTACTCTTTTACTATGGCATGGACAACCTTTCTTGTGACATATATTTTCGGGGGGGGCAAACACCGTATCATGAACACTGAGTATATTATCACTACAGCAGTGATGACGAAAGGTTTATTCCCGCTCACTCTACTCTGCGGGGGACTACACTCTCAACTTTTTATGTCCATATCAATACAGCGCCTTGACTTCAACAAGTCATACCACAAAACTAACGCCCCGCTCATAAATAATTTAACGCAGACAGCCGTTCCACGTTACAAACACCGGTATTTCACAGCATATCCCGAGGACGCTCTGCGGTCTTTGAGGTAGGTGTCGCAGTCCCCGCAGACTCATGCCAATCGACTACAACAGTCTTGGTAATACCATCTGTTATGCATCTTTCATCGCTCGCATCGTCCTTCCTGATCCTCGAAGTAGAATCGCGGTCGAACTCCTCATGATCCGTCACCGTCATTTCGATATCTTGACTCTTCTGGTACCCGCGACTCGAAGGATAGTTTCGACTTGGCTTGCTCGGTGTATAGGGGCTTGAAGGGTCCGTAGGACGCGTCGTGTCGCCCGCAAAGTACGGGAAAAGGCAACTGAGGATCCACTTTATGGTCGGGCCGCAGGCGGCAATGATGCCGAGATTCGACTCGATGTTGGAGAGAGAGTTGCGGACGTTGTAAGGGTTTTCGATGACGTTTGACGGGAGGTTCAGCACGACGACGAAGTTCTGCAGCCGGTAGATGCCGATGGCGGTCACTGCGATGGGTAGCGACAGGAACGCAATGATGCTGATCTTGCTTCGGCGCGACATGTGCAAGTCATGCAAGATCGCTACGGGGATCAAAGTGACGAGCACATCGGTGATGATTGTCGTTCCAATGACGCCATAGATGTAAGGCCTCCTGTCAGGTACACATTTCCCAGGTTTCGATTTGAGCCATGCCTTGTCGATGGGGTTGCAGGAGAAGATGTGGGCAAGTGTAGCGGCGATGATGAAAGCAGTATTCACGCCGATCAGGAACCAGAGCGCTATACGGGCCCAGAGCTTTGGGGACTGCAGTTTGAGCAGGGTGATGCAGAAGGATATCTTGGCGAGCCCGAGGATGGGGTTGTACATAACGTTGTTGATGAAGCGCCATTTGAGCATCTCAGGAACGTTAATCGCGCCCTTGGGGATATCTTTTGCATGGTATCCTGAGTAGGAGACGAGAACAACTATGGAGCGAGTCAGTGTATGCACAGAATATCATCGTAAGCATAACTCACTCTTCCAGACGCATCCCGTGAGCGCTGCAACTAGTGCTTCCGCTATTACAATGAGCCAGTCCTCTAGCCACCAGTTAGCTCCAATCAACGCTTTCCATTGCGAAACAACATACCAATTGCGAATTGACGCGACAGAACCCTCCTCCATACTCTAACTGACACAACAATAAGGGAAAGCACAAAAGGAAACACAATTAGGAAGATGTTTAAGGGTTGAAGGCCAGTGCCTGCCATGGTTCATCGATCATAGACTTTGACCCTAGACGATGGAGCAATAGCTGCAACTGCATAAGGAGAAGAGCAGCGGTGGGCCTTTTAACAAGCCAGTCCCCAGAACTCAAAAAAAGGCCCAAAACAAGCACTGAACCAGCTTCCCCTTCCGCACGAGCAGTGGTGAGACCAGGAACTTCGGCCCCCCGCCCCCCCTACGACAAACTCCTTGTATCATCCTTCCTAATGCTGTGTTGCTCGGAGCTTCCTAGGTCACGTGTTTCGCATCTGAACCGCTCCGCTCAACGGTCATTGGAGGAGGAGGCCTTTGTATCTTCCGAATTATCCGCTTCCTTCGTGGTATTCCTCTTGACCTATCATCTGTCAGACTAGGAAATATATAGCGACGGCCCGAATCCGTTGGACAGGGTTTGTGTACGCGAGATTGGAGTTGGGTGAGCAGCCATGCGAGAACGGGCTTGGCAATGTAGGATTACTTTCTGGGCTGTTCAACTGTTGAATTCCAAAGCGAAATTTGGAGAGAGGAAGATGATGTATACTTATCTGCCCTGGACTCACAATCGACCATCCTAGGATTGCAGGTCACGTTATGTACTCCGTAACAATGAGAAAAATGAACCATTACTGTCGTCGTCCAAATTCTCGTACGACTGGCCTCGGAGTATCTCGCTACCAGCCGTCCCATCAATTGAATGAGGCGACACCCGCGTATCCCGCGTATCCGTCCGCCACTATACAGGTAATCCTCCCACTAATTGCTCGCTTGCTTTGCGTTGCATTTTCCAGCTCTGTATCTCGAGTCAGTACAGTTCCTGTCGTTATAACCTCGTGTTGGCAGGTCTCTTAAAGCGTGGTTCTCCGGAGGGGAAAGTCTTATGAATGGCATGTTCCCGCAACTTCGGTTGCGATCCTGCACCCCAGGGGGGCACGCCCCTTATACCGACTCTAGCATAGTTCATCTACCTGAGCCGTGTATTGTTGATCCTTGGGTCACCTTGGCGCATCATCACCGGCATCTAGAACGGGGCGGCAAAATCGCAGGGACCCCTTTGTCGGCGCTTTTTTGTTTTTAACCTTTGCATGTGTGCGTCTGTAGGAGCGCGCCTGCGTCTTTCGTTACGACCTGAGTTCAAGTTGCGTCGTATCCCTGGCTTTGGTAAATTGTTACAGCCATCTGACATCATACGACAATGCCAGTCTCTTTCTCACGGGCGGCTGTGTGCCTGCTTCTGGCTGTGCCTGCCATTCACGCTCAGTCGTCGTCTGCCGCTGTTGCAGATATCCAACCTGCTGCTACAGCTGTTGCGGAGACGCAGGCAGCAGGCGCACCACTCCAAGAGGCCGAGGTCAAGCAGCTGACTGATGATGTGGTCGACCGCATCGTGAGTGACGAGGCTACAGCTGAGTACGCTTCTTACTTCGCCTTTGAAGACAGTCCCGTCTCCAATGCGACCACCCGTCGCACAGCTCAATCTTGCAAAACCTTCCCTGGCGACTGGAATTGGCCCATCAACATCGTCTGGGATATCTTCGACCATCTGCTAGGAAAGGCTCTGATCCCCACTAAGCCTGTGGGTGCTCCTTGCTACGACTCCAAGTGGGGGAAGAAAGACACAGCCAAGTGTACCGACATTGTCAAGAACTCGACCAACGCCAACTTCCTCAGCGATGACCCTACGGCCAACTACTGGCCCATCTTCCAGGGCCGCACCTGTGAGGCTCGCAACAATACATCCGGCTCCCAATGCTCCATCGGCGGATACCCAGAGTATGCGATCAAGGTCACCAATGTTGCGCAGATCCAGCTTGCCATCAACTTTGCGAGGGCCTCCAACTTGCGCTTGGTTATCAAAAACACTGGCCACTGCTATCTCGGAAAGTCGCTGGGTGCCGGCGCGTTGAGTCTGTGGATGCACAAGTTGAAGGACATTGACTTCTTGCCTAACTACAGGGGACCTGGATACTCTGGTCCGGCCTTGAAATTGGCGGCAGGTGTGAGTGTGAGGGAAGTGTACGAGGCTGCTGAGAAGCATGGTGTAACTGTTCTCGGTGCCGTGTCCTGGGTAAGTTTTCTCCCTCATTTAATGCCACCGAGATCCCTCGCTAATAATGTGACAGAGTGTAGGATATGCCGGTGGTATGATAACTGGTGGAGGCCAGAACCCCCTCGCTGGTATCTACGGAATGGCTGCCGATCACGTCGTCTCCTTCCAGATCGTAACTGCCGATGGACGTCTGCGAACCGTCTCCGAGGTCGAGAACCCCGACCTCTTCTGGGCTCTCCGTGGCGGAGGCGGCGGTACCTTTGGTGTGATTACGTCCGTCATCATCCGAGCACACCCCAAGATGAATGTAGTTACAGCCAAGTGGACCCTCGACACCACCACCAACAACAACGAACAGTTCTGGAAGGGTGTGAGGAAGTTCTACGACGAGTTCCTCAACTGGACCGATGCTGGCCTGTACTCTTTCTACATCATGTGGCCCACGCCCCAGCTCAGCATGAGCTACATGTTCGCCCCCAACCACACCTTAGAGTCTTACAACAAGGTCGTGCAGCCGTTCTTCGACTACCTCAAGGCGAACAATATTTCACTTTCGGTACAACACCAAGCTACGCAGCACTCATCTTTCTATCCGGCTTACCAGGCAACGTGGGGCGCGAATAACTTTCCTGTGGGCTCTACTGCATCCCTTCCCGCAAACCGGTTGGTACCTCGCCGCAACTTCGTGGAGAAGTACGAGGAGACGTACGCTCTGATCAAGTCGCACGTTAGCTCCGGGAAGCACTTCTTAGGCTACCACAACGCTCCCAGCAACGCAGCCCCGAGCATCGCCAACCAGAACAATGCCGTCAACCCGGCTTTCCGTGAAATGGTCTTCTTCCTCGTCACCTCCTCGAACCGCACGGCTGACCATTCCACCCCCGCTGCGTTGGCTTCCCAAAACAAGTACCTTCAGGAACAGATCCTGAAACCTTGGAAGGACCTTACTCCAGTCTCCGAGGGTGGTGGCGCGTACCTGAACGAGGCGAGTGTTGAGGAGGCTGACTGGAAGGAAAGTTTCTATGGCGGATATTATCCCAAGCTCAGCCAGATCAAGCGCAAGTGGGATCCTAATGACGTCTTCTATGCTGTTACCGCCGTCGGTAGCGAGAGGTGGAAGGTTCAGGATGGCGAGCAGGGTGTGCAGACACAGAATGGAAGGCTGTGTCGGGTATAAACTTTCTTGCTGCTTAGGTTAGGACAAATATAATATATTAATTATTTCGGGGAAGTTGACGCTCGTCATATGCCTATATGACAAAGCCTTGTCCAATAAATATGATGACTGTGTCTTGCAGCAATGGGCCTGGCACATTTTCACCCGTAATTCCCACAGCAAGCATCTTCTCGCTTTTGCGCCTCTGCTTCATTTGTGGTCCCGCCTTGCCGTCACTTCCGGTATTCACATTATAACTCAGAACTCAATCATCTTTTCTGTGTCCACATCCCTTTGTGACTCCCTTTCCTGGGTCCCGGGATAGGTAAATATCGGGGATCCTCCACCCGTGGACGTGCACCACGAGGCGTGCTCGGACCATCCAGTAACGCAATCAGCAAGTCTTGCATGAACTCCTTAAGCAGTTCCCGAATTTGTTCCACCATCCCCTCCATTCTCGGCCCCATCAGACTTCCAGATATCGATGAAGAGTTTGCGGAGAGGAGATTCAGGTAGTGTGTAGTACGCAGTGCGCCGGATACGTGCGGGAACTCGTGCGAAATTGAATCAAAGTCGACATCACCGCGTCTTGGAAACTCGAATCCATGAGTTGCGCGTAGTATCAGTTTCTAAACTATCATCGCAGCTGTGGAAGGTAAAGAACGCACTTCTTGACCAAGGAGGTAGGCTCGCGCTAGAGAGCGTGTTGTATACCTCTGGTAGAAGCTTGAATCAAGCCGGCCACTATACAAATATTTCGCGTACGCCTCGAATATTTCCGGGAGATGGTCTGGCAACGTGACCGCAGACAGTTCGCGATCGGCTCTCTATTCAGGTTTCAGAGGCCGCTGGAAGAATTCTGAAGAACTTTTTTTCAAGCACATTGTCGTGAAGGTTTTCTAGGTCTTTCCATCACCGACAATAACCTCTAGCACGCTGCCAGTAATGCTATTACTCGTCAGCATCAGTCATAATGGAATGCTAGGCATATATGGGCCAGAACTGGTGAGGTTTTTGTCCGTCCCGACTAAAACCTTTAAGGGAATGAACGTACTCAGGCAGCTCATCCTCAATTTTATAGGTAGGAAACATGCGCTGGGACTTTTGATACGGGGCTTCGTCATCCATTGTGAGCGATGAGTGGCGCCTTTGTCGAGGTTGCGAAAGCATCCGGAGCTCTGCCGCAAGACATTTTTGTAAACGTGAAAGCTCTCGCCGTCGATGGCAATTTCGATCGTAGTCCCCGAGAAACTGTCTGATTAAGCATGTGTCATGCTGCACGAGACAAGATGGACTCACTCCGGAAACGTAGTGACGTGAGTAGCATCCTCGGAGGATCGGGAGCGCTACAGGTGGTGTCACGATGAAATACCATCGACTCAAGAAATCAAAGGATCGAATGGATGAGCTGCCGCGTGATATTGACGTTGTTCAATGTTGCGGAAGATGATTTCGCGCCGCGTCTGCAGGCGTCAATTCGCATTAGCGTGAACGCCTGCCAATAACCTCCCCAGTTCTTTGTGCATGCCGCAAGCAAGATTGAAAACAATTGTGATAGATCTAGCATGCAATGTTAAGTATCGTACCTGTATAACTAAAGCTAATTATTCTGCAAATTATGTTAATGTGTGTTATGAAAGGTGTTGGACAGCAGAGCACTGAGAGCATAGAGAGAAAAGGATGAATTGTGTGTCGAGCGAAGATGCTCAGGAGACAGGACTATATCGGAAAGGACCGAGGCTAGGCCGGATGAGGCTGGTGAACAGTGCGGAACTGTT
>ML977026.1:310259-321111 GCA_010015675.1 Byssothecium circinans | reverse complement strand
CCATTTCTCCTGCGGCGGGTTGCGCTTGGTTGTGGTGATGTTGCTGCGGGCAACCGTGCGTTCTAGCAGAACTCCATTGCTGTGAGAGTCTACCCTCGCCTTGACCGTCACCAACGCAAAAGGTGAAGCTGCAAGATGGGGGATCAGTGCTCCTGATGCTGCTAAGCAGTAGCTACATACAAAATTAGTTGGGAGAACGTGTCACTGTGGAATGGATTAGCCCTCCCGTTCCCATGGATTATCCCTATCCGCGCCCCAGATTTGGGCTAGCAACCCTGACGCTAGACCTGTTCCGCCACGGATCATGCATGATCCGTCGCGTCCTCTTGGTTAGGATATCCTCTCTTACTTAGCCACGTTCTATCTTTCTATAGCCTAGCTTAATAATAACTATACTACGCTTCCTATATTACTATCCTTATTCTTACTATGCGTAGGCTGCTAGACGTTACTAGGCTAGTTAACCTTAAATAACTATCCTAACTATCCTATACCCTATAACTTCTAGTACTATACCCCTTCTATCTACATTATCTATACCTCTACCTAGTGGCCCTTATACTAATGGCTTCTCTTTCTACTATTCTCCTATCTATGCTCTTTTTAGTAATGTTCCTATATCTACCTTCTTTCCTAACTAATGTACCCACACGACCTATATTAGAGCCTATTATAAAATGTATATAAATGCTCTATAGGCTTAGCTACCCTATATAGGATTACTACCTCTTTCTTAGTAGCTGCCTATTAATAATACCCTACCATAGCCTTAATAATGTCTGATTAGGTTCTTACCATTAATTCCTTATAGTTACTATTTAAATGCGCCTGCACCTATGACTTTAACATGGCATGGCGGTGCTCCCTACATATAGTAATGCGCTACGCTAGTAAATACTTAAAAATAATATCTAATTACTCTATGGTATGTCTGTATAATAGATAGACCTACTATACGCATTACTTACTACTTATTCTAATCTAGCTACCCCCTTTTATACTGTAGTTAAGGTTACTTAACTAGTGTAATAGAAGTTAGGGTTATTTTATTAGCTACACATACCTTACTTATAGTCGTGGGTATGAATACTAGCTTAACGTCAGCTATACCACTCTTACCCTAATTATATCGCGAAATCATGTCGCATCCTAAATCTAAGACTAGTGATGGATTGCGCTTGCTCCACTACACCTACCTATGAAGTTGCAGCGGATATTTCTAGCGGTTGAGGCTTAATCCATTTAATTGAAGCTAGTAAATAGATTAAGCCCCTAGTCTTTAGCGCGCACAGTGCATAATTAAATAGATTAAGGGTATAATCTATTTACGTATATGATGATAGATCTAAAAGGTTATAAAAAAATATTCTAGGATTTCTAATTTCTTAGTAAGCTATATTAGTATAGAATAAAGTTACTTGCTTAAGCTTTATACCCTACAACACCTAATAAACAAGCTTAATAAATTATAATAACTTTAGAGCTAGTTTATATATATATAATATACTTATTAGTACTAAAATTATAGCGTGCAGCCTAGACCTATTAGAGAACTAGCGTAGGGAAGGTAGAGATACCTAAAATTAGAAATATATAATAAAACTTTTTATTTAACTAGATATTATTACTTCTAGCTTATAGATATCTTTTATATCTATATATAGAAGTAATATAAATAGTTAGCTACCAGAAATTAGCTTATATAAGCTTTATAATAAGGCAGTGTCTAAATTTTCTAAAAACCTATACTTCCTAAGCTAGATCCTTTAGTTTTAGAGGTAATTACTTACTTTAAGCTTATATAGCTTTATTTAGTATATACTATATCCCTCTTATAGAAGGAACTATAGGTTTCTAATATATAGTACTTTATTTAGAAGGTTTTTTAATTTTTCTTACCCTCTATCTTATACCTACTATAATAGCGTTAAATCTAGGCTGCACGCTATAATAACTTAATAGCTACTAACTAATATACTAATAAGTATGTCCTAAAAGTTATATAGCCTATTAGTAATGTTTAGCTATTAATCTATAGGTAAAGGTAGGTTTTACCTAAGATTTCTTCTTTTACTAATAACTATTTTATTACGTAAGCTATAGCTATAAAATTTTAATTGCTATTAGATTATATAGATATCTATCTAGGTTTAAAATTTCAAAAGAAAATATTAAGGTTTAGCTTTGTTATTAAGATATCCTGTTTTGATTTTCCAATGCTAAGCTTTTGGGCGGTTCGGTGGTGTGGGCGGTTCGGTGGTGGAATACGTTATTCTATATTTTTAAATAATAGTAATAATTAGGTTTAGCTGCTATTTTTCCTACGGTGGGTTACGCTTAGTTATGCTGACGTTACTGCGGGTAACTATGCGTCTTAGTAGAACTTTATTACTGCTAGAGTCTACCCTTACCTTAACCACCACTAACGTAAAAAGTAAAGCTGTAAGGTAGGGGATTAGTGCTCCTAATACTATTAAGTAATAGTTACATACGAAATTTGTTTAGAAAACGTGTTGCTGTAGAATAGATTAGCTCTTACGTTCCTATGGATCACCCCTATTTGCGCTACTGATTTGGACTAGTAACCCTAACGCTAGACCTTTTCCACGACGGATCAGGCCTCATCCGTCGCATCATATTGGTTAGGTCGCTAAGGAATCGTGCGCAACTTAGTGATTAAACATGTTATCCCAAAATAAAGATCATGCCGCTGCTAATTAGTACACACTTAATCGATCTCCAGCGCCGCACAGCTCCTCGCTATTCCCTCCACAAGTCATACTATACTCGCTGCTATTAACCAGGGCGGTGCCTACAGTGAAATCATTTCCGCAATAGCACTCAACGCTCCACTCTACTCTGAAGTACTCGTAGCTGCTGCAGAAAGTGGCACACATCTCCAGCGTCATAACGGAGATCGTCAATGAACTTGCCGCCAATGTACGCGCTGGACTGTCGGTGACACAGGCTTAGAACTCGTAGCTGCCAATGCTCCTCGGGTCCTCCGGAGCTGTCCAGTCGACGTTCTGGTAGAGTGACAGACGTCGTGAGCCGCCGCACATCTCCGTTGCGTCGCCAGCGCATGCATAGTCGCAATCTGATAACGGAGCCGCAGCAGATCCCGATGTCAGTTCATCGCCGCACCAACACTCGCTGCTCCACTCGGTGCCGAAGTACTGATAGGTGGAGCAGAATGCCGCGCATTTTTCGAGAGTCATATCATCGGCACCCTCAAATGCGGCTGAAAGTGCTCGTCCATCATCTGGCTCAGCCCAGCAGGACACAAAGCTGTATACACCGACTGACGGAAGACCTGTCGGGTTTGATGTTGTAGATGTTGTAGATGCCGTTGTGCTTGTTGTTAGAGTTGAAGTTGAAAGCGTTGTGCTTGTTGTCGGAGTCGAAGTCGAAGCTGAAGATTGGGAGGAAGTGGTTGCAGATGAGAAGGAAGTTATTAAAGATACGGAGGAAGGAGCGGTTGAAGGTATCGAGGAGGAAGTGCTCGAAGACGTCGATGAGGATGTGGTCGAGGGCGAGGAGGAGGCGAAGGAAGTCGTCGTGGTCGCTGAGGAATTTGATGATTTCAGTTGGTAAAGAGAGAGGCGGCGCCTACCCCCACAAATCTCAGTAGCATCGCCAGAGCAAACATCGGAGCAGTCCGTTGATGGAGCGGCATAAGATCCAACCCCTAGACTTGAACCACACCAGCACTCAACACTATATTGTGTACCGAAATACTCAGAACCAGCACAACCCACTGCGCATATCTCATTCGTCATACCAGTCGCGCTATAAACAGTTGTAAGTGTGCGGCTGCCATCATCCGGCTCGGCCCAGCAGGACACGAAGTCATAGTCGCTAATCGAAGCCGTAGAAGTAGGGACACTCGCGCTGGTAGTAGTCGAGGTAGCAGGAGGGGTTACGCCGTCACGGAATATCACCATGTTAACCGTAAACCACGTATCGACGAGCACTAAGGAACGTGAACATCCGTGTCAGCAAGCCGGTTACGTTACCGTTGGAGCATGGAAATATTCAGGACAGCTTACAACTGTTGTTGGCAGGCGAGTATCGGAATTCATACACTCCGGTAAATCCTGCTTCCTGTATGCCGATCTGCCCACCGAGCTCGGCTGGATCGGTAAGGCGGGACACAAGTACCAGCCGGATTTGCAGCTCGTCCGTGTCCGGATCGCACCCATATACTGGCTGAAAAAGAGCCGTTGCGTACTCCCGGTCCGTCATGAACATCTTGGTAGTATTGTCGTTGGCGTTATACTAATGAATTGTATTCTCAGCATTGCTCGCCCCAGCATCCAGAGCCAACCATGAAAACCTTACCTCGAGATCGATGACGGCGTAACGGTCGTCATTCCTAAGAAAGCCATTTTCAAGCCATATCGTGTCATAGGTGTTTTGGCCGGCCGGGCGCAGTACTAGATGCATATCCAAGCCGTTTGGCCTGAAGTTCATGATGTGATCATGAACTATGGGAAAGCCTGGGTTCTGAACAAAGATCTGGAACTTCTCGGTGATGTTGTTAGAGAGTGGCTCGTCGGGGATCACGCACGCCAATGTGCTGGCCACGGCTCCTAGCAAAGTTAGGAGAAGGGTAGATGATGGGCGAGGCATCATCTCGGTAGGTGGGTGGCAACGAATGCAGGTCGGAAAATGATAACACTAAGCTCACAACCAGAGGAATTCTGAATAAGATGGCTCACCATTGCTATTTATCCTGTATCTTCCTCACCGTTTACCGGACTTTAATCAGTGAGTTCGAGCCTCGATGTTACGAGCCGCAGCTGCAAGCTGGTACTTAACTCTATTTTTAGGCTCATGCATTAGTACCTCCTCGATCGAGCCATGTCCGATACGATATCTGCAATCTTTCGACAAGGGCATTTCTGCATCTCTTGCAGGGCTCGTACTAGGTTGAATAGCCACTCAGACTACTGCTTTCACTTGAGAAATAGAGATGACATGGGAAATTTGAACAAAGTACCTTAACAACATTTGCGCCACATACTCGCCCCACGGATCCCCTCGCTACCGCTCGAGGGTCCTCCCAGGCACCCACCAAGTTTAGTGTACCCAATGCCAAGGCCCGCATTATAAGTGCGAGCACCACCTACGACGTACGGAATGAGTCTATCTGATTATGTAGGAAGGTATTCTGGGGTCCAAATTATCATTACGTGTACGGATTTAATATGGGTGGTAATCGATCATCTCAGCAATCAAGTTCTTAGGCCTTTGGCTTGCCTTTAGCCGCAGTCCTATTGTTACCGAATAGCGCTGATTGGTGTTACTGCCTACACAAGCTGCTTACACGGCTTGGTCGCAGCTAGCTTGGTACTTACCTGCCTAGATAGCCCGCAATTCCACCACACGGTGGTTGCTACTTCCATCCTCCGCACTCGGTTACACTATCCTTCTTCCTCGCATCTTCCTCCTCACGTTCGGCTACCCGAGGCCTCGCATCATATACGTAAATGGTGCCACCCTTCTGTGTATGCCGCTAGTCACCTTTTTGACGCTTCTTACGAGCGTTGGTCGCGACGTTGACCTGTACTCGCGCCACGCACTACCTCGCTGCGACAAGCTCCTCGGCAGCTTTCTCTCCGTTGAGCACTGCAGCAACAGTACCCTTTTGAAAGTTGGAGAAGTGGCCAGGTAGTATCCCTATTGGCCTGTCTCAGGATCAACACCGTACATATGCTTCCTCGCAAACACATCTAGTTGCCAAGCCTCGCAGGGCGTTGGGGTGAGAGAATCACCTGTAGTAGGGGAGGTGGAGGCGTTTGAAGCCGGTCGACAATCTTCAACTTTGACAGCACAATATTAGGATTATATGGCCAGAGGCTGCCTGTTTGAAAGCCGATCGGATAGTGCCTAGCTTATAAGCCTTTTTACGTATATGTTGAATTGCGTGTAGAAACTCGACCTTATTGAAGTTATCGCATCCAAGTCGAGTCTCTGTTTCAACGCTTAAAGAAGTCGCAACCGAGAAGCTTGAGAACAGTGCGAGGTGGGGATGAGAGAATTCGAATACGTTCTGCTGCAGCGCACCACATATCCACAAGAGGAGGCTGCCAAGGGTCTTCAATTGAGCCGGAGTTAGCCTTTGGTTGGTCTTCTGTCCCGTCGCAGCGGACACCGGTTGTCCACGTCGAACATCTTCGCCACGACCTTGATGACGTCGGAATTCTTTGTGGACATCCATCGCAGAGCCAGGGCAATCTGTGCCTCTTCTTTGAGATAATCAGACATTGTTTTGGGGTATAGATGGCAGAATAGAATTCGGTGGGTACGTTGAGCCTGGGAGGACCCAACGCCGTAGAGAGGGGTCCGTGATGGAAAAATATTGACAGACCTGCATACGCCAAGCCGCTTAATACGGATTTGCATTCTTGGACATGCATAATTTAAGCGCCAAGGCATCCTTCTTCAGTGGGCTTCTTCTTAGAATCTTGGCGGGCCAACCCGCGGGTCGGGCCACCCTCTTTTCCCCTTGTGGTTTGATGGTGCTTTACGTTATCTTAATAGTACTTTACGTTATTTTAATAGTTTAGGTAGTTGAGTAGTATTTTACGCTATATTAAGTAGAGAAATACCCCTAATAGAGACCGGCTACATCATCCTAGAACGATCTAGGAGTCCGCGATGCCGAGACGGCATTTGGCCTTCCCACCGTTAAGTCAAACGACGTCCGCTAGAACAGACCACAGTTGGTGGCAATTTGTAAATATTGGAGCACGTTGAGGTCGAGCAGCGCCTGATATATTGTGTTGATGTTTGTTCCCTACTCCACCCCTGGCGATAGCGAAATCCGCGCGGTTATGTCGCCATCAGTACCGCGACCCACTCCAACAAATCCTAGAATTTCCTTTTGCCCACAACAACGAATCGATGAGCTACACTATACCTCAAGCGACGCAAGGCATCTCGCCATATCCAGAGTTGCTAACAAGCAAGTTACTTGCAAGCCTTGCTTGTTCTGCTTGGTTATTACCTAATTCAAGCAAGCCAAGTTTGCCTGTACAAATTTACCAAGCAATTCAAGTTTAACAGAAAACTTGCTTGGTAAACTTGAATAACTTGGGTGCTTAGGCTATCTTAGAGTTGATTTTTAAGAGGGGTTTGAATTACTAGTAAAAATGATCTCGCGATAGTTTTCTAGTGTTGAGATGAGCTTCTTAGTCAGCTCTGGCCACCTAATTTTGCGTGTTCGTCTGAACTTAACGCGTACTTGTTGCTCCATAACGTCCATCTCAGCGCCTATCCTAGCTGCTCTGCCGCCTCTTTGCCGTCTCGTAGCCCATCATGCCCGCCCCTAGAGCTATTAAAGCTGCCAGTAGAGGCGCCAAATGCGCTGCAAGACACGCCAAAACGACCCCCGACCCTCCCGCTAAACGCGCCCACGTCCTCCGCGGCAAAGGCACTGAAAGCCAACCTATGGAGCTGCTGGAGAGCCAGCAATCGCCGTCTTCCTCGCCGGCCGTACAGGCGATCGACCTAGCAGTTGAGCAGCCGCAGCGACGGCGCTCACCGCGCAAAGCCCTGGCCGACGCGGCGTCCCAGGCCACTAAGAAGCACCCATTTGAGTCGCAATTGCTTGCTGGAGTGCCTGAAGAGGCTATCATTACGCCTGTAACTGGCAGCAAAGCCGCCATAGTAGCCAGTTTCAACGAGGATAACCGCGAGGTGGAGGAGGGGTTTAATAAGCGCTTCGCTGATAACTTTGACGGCATTAATTAGGATTATTTAAAGCGCTTTTGCAAGCCTCCACGTACTCTAAAGCGGGCTAAAAGCTGGATCTATAACTACGGCTATCGCGTCGCGCTGCGAAGTAAGCCTGAGGAGCTCTACTTTGTCTATAAGTTCTGCCATTAGCGGCGTTTAAATGATGGGATCTTAAAGGTTACGCAGTTAACAACTGTAGTAATTACTTACCTAGGGTTGCTAAGAGTGGGTCATAACCTTAGCCACGACGGTAGTAAAGGCGCTAAGCGGAAGCTGCCACCTAGCTAGAAGTTACTAGAGATAGTAGCTAGTTCTGGCGTTTAAGTTAGTTAAGAGATCACCAATAAGATAGGTAACTTTAACGTATAAGGCTTCCGTTTTACTATTATTACGTGGCTTCTTAAGAATAATTACCCGCTCCGTGAGCTTAAAACGCCCGCCTTTTATGCCTTAATTAGCTTTGCCAACCTAGAGGTAGAAGCAGCGCTGTGGGCGAACCACTAAAGCGTGTCAGCGTACGTGATAAGGCTATACGAATTCATGCTGCTAAAGGTTGTTACTGCGCTATCTAAATTAAGGAGCAAGATCTATATAAGCTTTGATAGTTAGACAACAAAGGGAGGCAAGTGGGGCTTCCTTAGAGTTATAGCTCACTATACTGACGCGTTGGGTAAGCTCGTAGACTTGCCTATAGCGCTACTATAGCTAATAGGCGCCCATACTAGTGAGAGGATTGCTAAGGTTGTTTCTTAAACGCTGCAGAAGTTTAGGATAAGCCCCTTAAAGCTAGGCTACTTTGTACTTAATAACGCGTACGCTAATGATACTATAGTTAGCTACCTTGCTAGCTAATTCAGCTTTACTGCCTCCTACTACCGCCTCCACTGCGGTCCCTATACAATTAATCTCATTACCTAGGCTATTATCTTTAGGAAAAATCCCCATTTATACGATAACGATACGGCGGAACTGCTAGAGGAGGAGTAACTAATAGCTAAATAGCACAAAGATAGGCCTTTAGGGGTACTTGTTAACGTAATTAACTACATTTAAACTCCTTAGTAGTATGACAAGTTTAATCACTTTTAGCGTCTTGCTAATATTAAGCTACCTACACATGAAAGGAAATTAATATTAGAGCCTATTAAGCTAGTTGTTACGCGTTAGAACTTATACTATAGCTACTTTATACGCGCTGTTTAGCTATAACACGCTGTTAGCAACTACGCTAACTACCACATACAGCACACGCGCAACCTTAACGATATAGCTAAAAGACGCGGCAATAAGCTCCCTAACGCGCTAAAATGGATGCGGTTAGACGGCTTAAACAGCGTAGACTAGGCAGTAATCATAGAGTATATTAACGCGCTCAAGCCACTTAAAGACGCTACAAAGTAGCTTAAAGGTCGCGGCAACAAGCTAGGCAGGTTTAGAGCGCTTTACTTAATTATCCTAGTCTTTGAAATGCTGCTCCACGAGCTTGAGCTGCGTGTTAAGCACTATACTGAGGTTAACTTTAAGCAACCTAACGTCGGGTTCGGCAATCCGCCCACCTCAGTGATGCGCCCACCCAGCCACCCATCCAGCCACTATAAAAGTGAGATTATACTGTCGCCCACAGTAGCTATTATCACGAGATTTTGTGGTGGAGTAGTAATTAGATGCTTGCGATCAATTTATACTATTTGAATTTCTTTGGAAGGTTGATTTTTCGCCCGCGAGAGTTAACTTTTGGTGGAGGGCTTAGTGCAGGCTTACCACCTCCACCACCACCTTCAACAGCGTGCGCAACCCGCGCACGCTTTGCCTTTGGCCCAGCCTTCTGTGAGGCTGCCCTCTTGCCTCTTTGGGACAATTGTAGAGATTTTTGGGCGGTTGCAGCCTCTTTTTCCTGCTGTTTCTTGCGCTGAATTTCAGCTCGTTCTGCAGCCTTCCTTTCCTTCTCCTTCTCCCTCTCAACTTTGGCTATTTCACGACCCACACGCTTCTCCTCTGCGATCTTTTTTTTATATAAGGCAGCTTGTGCCTTGAGCTCTTTGTCGTCAGCTTTTTAGAGTTTTTCTTCAGCTTCTTGACGTGCTCTTACTTGCTCACGAGCACGAGCTTCTCTGATCTTTGAAGGACTCCAAAAGACTGCACCACCGTTGTACTCCTTACGCTGCTGAAGATCAAGGGCCTTGCTCTTCTTTTTGTGCTTCTCTTTGGTTGTAAGCGCGTGCCTTAGGCCGTTGTTTTCGTGCTGAAGAAGATCATTTTGTACCTGCAGGTGGTGGAGAGAAAGAGTAATCTTTTTGCCCTTCTTTTCAGCCCCATCTTTGATCGCTGCCTCCACGATTAATCTCATCTTTCTCCAGTCTACCTCAGCCAAGATAGGTGAGCTTATTGGAGTTTCAATTGCCTCTGGCGTCTTTGGGCGGAATCTTTTAAGTATAACCTCACTATTTAAAGGCACCACCCCAGTGGCTTCAAAGGACTTTAAAATAAGCTCCTTTATAAAGGAGGTGCACCACGCACGCCAGAACAATGGAAAAAAGTCGCCTTTCTTGAGGGGAATAAGGCCTTGGCTGCGCTGGAGGTGGTGGGTGAGCTCGTGCTTGTAGGCAGATGAGAGTGGCTTGAACATGACCACATCGAGCGGCTGAAGCGTGTGGGTTGAATGAGGAGGATATATAACCACAAGGATCTTGTTGTCGTCGCAATAGTCTAAGAAATCCATGGTTACATGGGAGCCATGGCCATCTACAATCAGCAGCCGCCATCTCCCTTTAGCTTTCTTCTTCGTGTGGCGATCAAACACCTGCTCAAGCCAGGCCAATCCTATGTCGTTGTTCGTCCATCCAGAGGCGGATGAAGTGACAAAAACCTGGTGCTTTCCCACATTGATTGCGTCTACCCAGCTGCTTTGTATTGCGCTCTTCTTAGACTCGTAGATGAGGCCTGGAGGGAGGCGGCTGCCGTCAGCGCAGATGGCTACCAGCAAAGTTATCCACTCACGTGAGCCATCTTGGAGAGATGCCCTGACCTCCTTTGACTCCCATCTTGCCTTGCTGAAGATCCTCTTGCTCCTGCCTATCACTCCAATCATGAAGCCCTTTTCATCCATATT
>ML977026.1:220208-306804 GCA_010015675.1 Byssothecium circinans | reverse complement strand
AATTAGAGCCAAAACTTCACCCAAGTTAAGCAAGTCAAGCATCTAATGAGCTAGAACCCAAGCAAGCAAAGCAGACGCTCAAAACTTGCTTTGCTTGCTTGTTAGCAACTCTGGCCATATCAAAACCAACACAGAAACGGTATGACGACCGATATACACCAATGATCCAAGTCCTACTATAGCTACAAACTTGCAAGTGCTTTCGAAGAGTTTGGTATCTCGTGTGACTAGGCATTTCGCACGTAAGCATTATAGGAGATAAATGTGCAGCGTATTGAGAAACTCATTGCGATGGATGCCAGCAGTGCGAAAGTAGTCCAACAAGCGCAAGTTGTCGCTCTCGCCGAAGATGAAGCACTTCCACCCGTCACCCCAGCCCAAAACATCAAGGCCTCCAACATCAATTCCTTGGACAGCTCCCTCAATCACCAAGACGATATTCCTACAGACGTTTTCGATCCCGGAAACAGCAAGAAGAAAGGCATCGATGAAGCCGACACTCGTCTTGTCCGCGGCGCCGTGGTCATTAGCGACGGCGACGATGTCGCGCGATACGTCGTCAGTACACAAGACGACGGCGACCCAGCGCTCACCTTCAGATCCTTCATTATCGGATCCGGCCTCACGGCTCTAGCGGCATGCATCAACCAGATCTACTTCTACAAGCCCGTCGACGTTTCTTTCGCATCAGTATTTCTGTGCCTGATGGCGTACGTTATTGGGCTGGCGTGGTCAATAATCCTCCCGCGCCGCGAACATGTCGAGGAGTTGCTCCCGAACCAAGCGTCTTGGTTGGGCCCTGTCGTGCATTTCATCAATCCGGGCCATTTCGGGCTCAAGGAACACGCTGTATCGTCAATATTGTCGACGTCGAGCGGGAACGGAGCGGCTATTGTGCAGGTGTTTGGCGTTGAACGGCTGTTCCACGGACGTGAGACTTCGACGGCAACAGCAATCCTCACGATCTTTTCAGCATCGATTTTTGGCTATGGAGTAGTTGGACTACTGAGATCCATCATTGTTCATCCGAGCGAGATGGTCTGGTGGCAATGCCTTCCCATGATCTCCATATACCAGACTCTCCACCGCGAACCGAAGGGTGCGAACAGGGACCGGCTTCGCGTTTTTGGTATCTCTTCCATCGCGATGTTCTTTTGGGAGCCAATTGCGTCCTACATTTAGCCTTAGTTTAATGATGTTTCAATGTAAGTTTCCCTGGCATCATGCTGTATCAAAGTTGCAGCAAGTTGACCCCGCAAACAGTCCATGCCTAGCTTCTCAGAAAGCGAAACCAGCCACTCGCAAAGTGTTAATGACCATCTTTGGCGGCATCTCATCGAATGAAGGCCAAGGGCTCTTCAACTTTTCCTTCGACTGGCAATACATCACCTCCAAATACATGGCGCTTCCACTCGTCCAACAAGCAAACAGCTGGATCGGAATCTTCATTTCGTACATCATGTGCTTTGCCCTCTACTACGGCGGCGCTTGGGGCGCGAAGAACTACCCATTTATGTCGACCTGCAGCCATGTTCGACGGCAAAACACACAAAGCGTACAACCAAACCGCCGTCTTCAGTCGCACCGCCATTCTCGACGTTGACCAACTCAAGATCCACGGACTTCCAAGATTGACGGCGACAAATGTGTGGGCGAACATGGCGGCGATGATGGCCATTGGGGGTTTGTTTGCGCATATCAGCCTTTTCCACGGGCCGAAGGTTAAGAAAGCCATCAAGCAGGCCTGGAAGAGTGAGCAAACAGACCCGCATTACAGGATTATGGAGCGAAATTACAAAGACGTTCCGCTTTGGTGGTACGGCACTGTACTCCTTGTCGGCTTCTTCCTTGGTCTCGGTGCCATTTATTCCGGCGACACTACCCTGGATCCTTGGGCTTATGTTGTCGCTATACTCCTCGGCTGCATCATCGCTCCATTCTCGTTTTGTCTGTACGGGTTTCTTGGCACGAGTGTCAGCACGAACAACTTGTCGAAGATGATCTGCGGTGTCATCCAACCAGGCAAGCCAGTGGCTAATCTTTACTTCTCCATGTTCAGCCACGAGGTCACCCTCCTCGCCGTCTTTCTGGCCACGGATATGAAGATGGCGCAATACCTGAAAATTCCATGGCGCACTATGTTCATCCTACAAACGTACGGAAGCTTGCTGTGTACGGCACTGAACTACGTGATTATGGACGCGATCGTCACCAATCGTCGGGAGATTCTCCTCGATCCCATCGGTAACCAGGTCTGGAGTGGCCAGAAGATCCAATCCTTGAACACCACGGCCGTCACCTAGGCGCTCGCAAAGTACATCTACGGCTTCGGTCCCGAGGGTTACGAATGGATACCGCCGTCAATCCTTATCGGTGCTGCGATTCCTGTCATTCATTGGCTTATATCGCGTCGCTATCCCACCATCCATGGCTGGGACGTGAAGAAGCTTGTCTCGCCCGTCATCTTCCAAAACGCTTCCTCCACTACTGCAGGAACTACTTCAGTCATCTGGTCGCAGATTGCGACAGGCTTATGGTCACAGTGGTGGATGCGCTTGCGTCATCCGGCTTGGTTTGGCAAGTACAATTATATTCTTGGCGGGGGATTCGACGCTGGTGCCAAGGTGATGATGTTCATCTTGACTTTTGCTGTTTTCGGTGGCAGTGGGCATGATGTCGACTTTCCTACATGGTGGGGCACTCCGAAGAGCAGCTCGAAACGTTATGCGGATTATGCGGTACCGGTTGAGACGTCCGTGATGGTTAGTGGCGGGAAGATCCTGACTGTTGTACAAGAGTGAAGATGCAAGTGAGAAAGGGTACGATATAATGGGGGGACTCGCGGAAATCTTGTTTCGACGAAACTTTTCTCGAAGTAGAAGTGCATGTTTGAGAGTTATGGCGGAAGTAATTGAGTGGGGAAGATAGCTCGAGGTGACTCAACTGAAGAGAGGTTTGAACTTCTAAGCACGATCGATCGAACACCTCAGAGGTAATTCTATCATCCTTCTTCCGAACACCATCCCACCAGATCTCTTACTCTCTTGACCTCCGCTCACGTGTTTCTGACTGCTCTCGCAACGCCGTCCAATACGCTAGAACTGCCGCAGACGAACATCTTGCCATTCAAACCGACTTTCGAGCTGCTAATCTCTAATATCTGAAAAATGTTCTCCCTCTCATGCCAAAGTCGGTCTTGAACATATTTGAATCCTTATGACTCTCCTGGGGGTTTACTGAAGGCGAATGGTGGTTTGACGCTTGCTGAAGTGGCCGGGTCCTCGAGGGTCTTTGAATAAAGCATATCGCGATCAGGGTGGCGGCACCCAATGAAAGCAGAGACGGAGGAATGTTGACACCTTGTGAAAGAAGGTACGCGCGCTCTTTGAGAATACCCAGGAAAGGTGCCAGTCCAGATCCAGCCTGCACCATTACGATCGGCAGGTCGAACGGGAAGAAGGATACGGAGAAACAGGCGACTGCTATTAGAGTTGAGATGAGTATTGATCAACTAGGCAACATGCATCCAGTTTTTATGTACACGTTCTGATCAGCCTACATATCTAGCTTTGAGATCGGTTTGGGCTGGCTTTGCGTCTTTTCGATAGAATCATTTTTTGGCTAGCTACACGAGCTCGCTCTTGTTAGAAAGTAGCGTCCTTGTCTACGGAATGCCGTGGATTTTCACTCTGCTTTTCCTTTCTCTCGGCCCAGTGCAGCATGCCACTCAACAGCACGGCGGAAACCTTCCTCGAGGCTAACTCTTGGCTCATACCCCAGCCGCTCCCTCGCCTTCGTGATATCAAAAGTGCGTACCTGCGCAGTGTATCGCAACATTCGAACCTTCACTTCTGGTTCCCTTCCCAGTGTGACAATCCAATAGATGAACTCCCATATGCCCATGAAGAAGCATACCAGCTCAAGCGGAATCTTCCAAACATCTTTCTCGGCAATGGGGTATCCAGCAGCTGTAGAGACGAACCTAGCTGCCTTCCAGAAGGGCCACGGTTTACCATTTGTGAGGTTGAAGACTTCGCCGTCCACACGCTCGTTGTCGGGAATGCGGCCTTCAGCCCTTGAAGCGCGAAGCAAACCCTAGCAAGTATCAGCTTACTGTCAAGAATCCATTTCGTGCGCTTTATACTTACCATAGCCGCGAGAAGATGTCCCTCAGCCGCATTCCCGGCGTAACAGAAGTCGTACATGTTCTTCCCGCACCCTACTTGGAAGCGGATCTTCCCCGATCTTCCCAGCTCGATATAATGACGTGTGAGCACTATATCCGCTTCGCCAAAGATAGTGCACAAGCGAATCGCAGTAGTGAGTAATCCTCTTTCACCATTGGCAGCAAGAGCCAGTTTCTCTCCGGTGGCCTTCGTCTTTGCATACTCACTGCCGTTCACGGGGCTCTCGAGCACGGGCCAGCTCTCTGTCGCCCAAATCATGTCGTAGTATGAGTCTTGTATAACCTCAGAGCTGGACGAGTGAACCTTTTCAGCAGGGTACGAAGTCAGTCGCCGTTTTACATGCGGTTGGTGCAAAAGGTAGTCACACCAAGATACGAATGCCATGATCCTGTGCACATTCTATGATGTTCTGGACCCCGACTACGTTGCATCGGGCGAAGACGCGTTTGTCGGGAGTCATCGCGTCTGGAGAGGCGACGTTGACGATGATGCAGGGTCTTGCCTTGGTGAATGCTGCGGAAACTTCCGATTTAGAAGCAATATCGCCGTGTATATAGGTAACGTCGGGAAAGCGATTGCTGTGGATGGATATATCGAAGACGGAGATATCGCTGGCCGGCTTGCCGTTCTCCAAGAGAAACTTAACCACATGGTAGCCAAGAAGACCGCAGCCACCAACCACCATTATGTGGCCATTGAGGCTCTTAACGAGTTCTTCGGGTGCGATCATGCTGAAAGAAAGTGTGAGGCCAGTGAGGGAGAGCAAACGAAGTCGTGGAGGCAGGCGAGAAATGAGAGAGGTGCTATGGGCAAGCCTGGAACTGTGACAGCTGTGCAATCGGTAAGCGACTATCCCGATGGTACGGTTATGCCGTGCATGCTTCGCCCCTTGGGCCAACCCACCGTTCACCGCCACACCTGAATCCCTGTCTTGTTGGTACATATCACAGCGCATGCGGGGTTTTAAATTCGAGCGGGCAAACGAAAGCGCTCAATACATCTTCGTGGAGCCTAATTCACGTGCCTCACAGGTGAATGCTGAGAACTACCATCCTCTATCATTCCACAGCTTATTTTTCAGGCACGGTCTAAAGGCCTAGAGCCTGGGCCTACATTTTCATCCAGCTCGTGTATATATGTATGTACCAAGCCGTTGTTGTCCGACTCGCGTCCCTTTGAGCCGTTTGCCTTGATAGAATCGCTACGTCCCTCGCTTTGGCCGGGCGGTTGCAAGCGAGAACGGAACGCCGAGTTCGCCCACGAAAACGCGGGTGCCTTAGGTTTCCAGAAGGCCGGCAGAACGTTGCGCAAGCCGTCCGCCTCAACGAATCTACCATTGTTAGTTGTCAATCTAAACCCCTGCCACAAGAAATTCCAGAAAATTACTTGAAGATTGCTACCCAATGAGCGTACTATGGTTGATCGTTTTTGTTGAAGTAAACGATGTTCAACACCAAATTGCCAACACTGAAAAGAACAGCCACCAGACCGACTCCAAACACAGCTATTAGTTGAATCTTCCTGCTCCTAGTGATGTGCAGTATCCGAAGTCGAAATATCGCGATAGAGTAAATAAAAACGTCTGTCAGCACGCCTATGATAGCGAAAACCATAACCGCGACGCTAATATCGTTCTGAGCACAAAAGCGCACTGTTATGCCTGCAAGGAAAGTCGTGCACCTGACCATCCGCCCAATAACCACACCAATCTCAGGGAGAGCAATCAGAATCGAAGCAATGTAGCCAGTATTTATGAGCTTCTTAAACTCAGTGTATACTCATCTATTTTCAGACTTTGAACCACACCTCATTCTCCTTCTGCATAAACCAAGCCACACTCTTTGTGATGCCTTCTTCCGTGTCACACACAGGCTTATACCCCAGTCTTATCTTTGCCTTCTCCACCGAAACCCTGCAGCCCACCTTCATGTATTGCAGATGGTGGCTACTAAGCTTCAGGTCATGATTGCCCATATTGAGGAACTTGCGGATTGACTCGCCCGCGGACACGGCGCTGGTGACAATCCAGAAGGGTATCTGTATGATCCTCGGAGCTTCAGTGGACGTGAGGTACTTATCACCGGCGGCTAACCACACCCTGCGGGAAAATTCCCAGAATCGCATTGGCGAGTCATCAGTAATGAAGTAAGCCTCTCCGTCAACCTTGGTATCTTCAGTCATATGCTTGCCATCAAGAAGAGCTTCGGCGGCGAGAATGTGTGCCTGAGCAACATTTGTGGTGTATACCCATTCATGCGTTGTTTTGTCCGGTCCAATCTGGAATCGTGTCGCTGGAGTGTTCCCACATTTGAGCATCTCCCAGATAGTCTTCAGATCGCGTTCTCCATACAGGCCACCAATCCGAAGCGTTAATGTAAGCAGCTGTCCGGTGAAGTCGACTGAGTTTTCTTCCCTGCGATTCCCAGTATTTGCAGCTAGAACCAAAGCATCAGCGGCCCCTTTTGTACGACCGTAGGCACTAATTCCAGTCGAAGACGTTAGGTCGTTCAACTGCGACTCGTCCTCCGTTTCTGCCACGTCCTTGGATCCGGAACGGAGGTCCACGGCCTCGAGCGAGCTTGTGTAGATAAATGCGTGGACAGAGGGATGAGTTTTCGCGCGCTCGAGGAGCTCTCTCGTGGCCATGTAATTGATTTTGTGCTGCATAGCGGATGGTGCGAAGGGGCCAGGGGAAACTGTGTGGATGATTATCTTGGGTCGAGTGACGTCGAGTAGATGGTCTATTTTGGCCCCGTCGGAGATGTCGCACACGTGATATTCCACTCCTTCGCAAGAATGCTGATGAACTTTCGCTGAATGATAGGTAGCTACGACCTTTCCCCATCGACCAGAAGCGGATAGATGTTCAAGCACATGCGAACCGACTATTCCAGCACCACCAGTAACAAGCACTGTCGCTTCATTCATATTGTTGCCGACCGCCGTCTTGGTTGTGGATGGGGGAGGATAAAATGCAGTCGTCGTGCTGCAGGAGCGAAGTAGAAAGTTGACGAGATGGACTTTTTCGAATAATAGCAATAAATACGGTTGTATACCGAGTGTGATCCATCGTCGACGCCACAAAATATAATGGGCAAAGGATGAGCTGCGGCACAGCACCCCGGTAAGTAGCGCAGAGCAAGGGCCTCCCCCGATCTCGGCTAGCCCCACTATGTTTTAATTTCCAGCTGACTTGCGTTGGGTTCCCGAGTCCTTGGGTCTTCCTGCACTACCTTCAGACGCATCTGTTGAACTCAAAGTTCGGTTGTGAACGCATCCAGCTATGATGAATTATTGGCCAGTGTAGCCACCGATTGCAATATGGTATGATAATTATACGCTACACGACTACCATTGGGGCTTGCATACACTTACAAGAACGTCCTCGTTCGTTTCTGGTCCCATGATGCCAAGACATGGTGTTTGGGTGTTCATCTTGGGCATGCAGTGAGCAATCTTTGGTTCCCCTTGCGGCAGCCTCACGCGGAATTTACCCAGTGCCAAAGCCACAAAAGTCAGGATCTCCTTCTGAGCAACAGCTCTTCCAGGACAAAGCGTAACCCCCCCTCCAAATGGCTTGAAGTGCAGACCATTGAGCAATTCTGGAGCTTCGAGAAAGCGATCGTGGATAAACCGGTGCGAGCTGCACCCATAGACGCTTTCATCCAGCATCACTTGCCTGTAGGGAATGATGACTCTTCCGCCTTTCTTTATCTTCAATCCGCGGATCGTAGTATCTTCCAGTACGTATCGTAGAGTCATAGAAGAAGATGAAAGCCGAAGTGCTTCGTGATACACTGCCATGAACGTTGAGCAATCCTGCAACTGGGCTGCAAATGCGACTTCAGTGAACTCATTAGAAGTAAATGGCGAGATGAGTGGATCAAGTTCTTGGAGAATCACTTCACGAAGCTCCTCATTGTGGACGATATGCACAATCATCGTGTCATAAGTGAAGGCAATATATCATTCACATGCTTTGTGCCCTGGGTCTCTTCCGACCTTCTCTGTCTCTGGTGATCGAGAGGGTGGAGTCAGCATGAAAACAACTTGCTGCAACCCATATGGGTTCACCGCGTTTGAAAAACCCACGTATGTACATGGATAGGTGAAAGCGTGCATGTACCTTGTGCAATATCGAAACAGACTCAAAAGGCAGGCGAAAGGGGCCGTAGTCGCTGCATCGACCGGCCAGGTTCGGGTCTGCCCACCCATCGAATCACCGTGGCACCTTCCATATTAATGGAGGCATACAAACGCCCGAAATATTGTTTGCCGTCTTGATTCCCGAGCCGACGTTGCATTTGTGGTCCCCAAAAGAATACCTGCCCGAACGCCACCCTTGGGTGTTTGGTTTGGTGGGGCGGCGAAAAGAAACCATAGACTCACCCCTCCGTGCAGCCTTCTTCCTTGACTACATTCTTCCCAACGCTGGAGCAGCTTACGGTTCGCATCCCACAAAGGCTGAAAAGCTCAGTTGGATGTCTATATTCAATCGCCCTGAAGCGCAAGTCGCCATGGGCGAGAAACAGCCAACCTCAGCGGATCCATTCTCCGCGAAGCCTCTTGAAACCTCCGCTCGCCCTCTTAGCGATTTTGTGGCAACCCACAATGGCCATCATGCAAGGAAGGCTGGAGGATTTCTGTTCCGCAGTCTCAATGTGTATGGTTCGCGATGCGCAAATGACTTTCTCAAAACCTTCGGCAACGCACCGATGCTTCTCTTGAGATCTCTTTGTCGGCGTTTCAGTAGTCATACCAGTACCGAAATTCGGATTCTTCATGATTTCGAAGGAATCGTTGACGACGGTGAAATGCTAGCAGTTCTGGGTCGTCCGGGAAGTGGATGCACCACGCTGTTGAGAACATTGGCTGGCGAAACGATCGGACTTCGGATCGATGCTGGGGCTGAAGTGCTATATCACGGCAAGAAGCCGAATTTTTGATTTAATATTGTAACGCTAATGCCGTATACAGGCGTACCTATGGAACTCATGACAACATAATTTCGTGGGGAGTGTATCTATACTGCCGAACTCGACGACCACTTTGCGGAACTTTCGGTCCTGCAGACCCTGAAATTTGCTGCCACTTGCCGCGCACCAAGGGTCACGCCAGCTGATATGACTCGAAGAGAATACGTCCGCCATATGTCCGAGAAGACTCTCTCCCTTTTCAACCTCTCGAACGCGAAGAACACACCAATAGGAAATGCCACGATAAGAGGGATAAGTGGAGGTGAGAAAAGGCGTGTTACCATAGCGGAAGCCTTCCTTTCCTTTGCTCCTGTTCAATTCTGGGATAATACCACGCGAGGGCTGGACAGTGCCACAGCGCTCTTGTGCGTCCAGAACCTCAAACAATACTGTCAAGCAAGCAGCGGGTCAGTTTCCATGAGTCTATACCAGGCCTCACAGGAAATTCTGCAGTACTTCGACAAAGTCATGTCATAGTGCTGTACGAAGGGAGGCAAATCTTCTTTGGCACCTGGTCCGACGCCTTGGATTACTTTCACGATCTGGGATTTGAGCGTCCACCGTGGCTCACGACCGGTGACTTCCTAACAGCGCTAACAAACCCTCCACAAGCTCGACAGTTTACCAGGCCGGATTACATTGGCATGGTTCCAGTCACTGCCGATGGGTTTGCGACTTCATGGCACCAGAGTATTGAACGTCAAAAGATCTTGCAGCAGATCAGTGATGTTTGCGATGAGTATCGTAGCACAACAGAGGGATTGAAAGAACTCCGAACATCAAGGAGCTTGGAAAGACATCTTGGACTGTACGTACTCCCTTGAGGTTTTCTCGCATGCCATGAACTAAGCCAAACACACAAACACACAGTGGGAAAAGGTCCCCTTTCACAATTCCAATCTCACAGCAGATCGCCATATGCCTCATCCGTGGATTTCAAAGGCTTCGGAATAACTTAGCCGTACCGATCTCGTATGTCATCGGAAACGTCGTTATGGCTGCGGTTGTTGGCAGTGTCTTTATCGACCTTGGGGATACAGCCAATGATGTAACACGAAGAACTGTTCTCCTCTTCTTCGCTGTTCTCATCAATGCATTCATGAGTGCACAAGAGGTATGATGGCAGTTTTTCTACATCACACCTTCTCTTAATAACCGACCAATAGGTTTTGACCGTATGGGACGGACGTTCTATTGTAGAGAAGCAGACTAGACGCAGCCTTTATCATCCAGCGGCAGAAGCCATCTCTGCCATTGTGTGCGATCTTCCCGCAAAACTCACAACATCCTTACTATTCAACCTTGTTCTCTACTTCATGGCAAACCTCCGCAGGACTCCTGGGAGTTTCTTTACCTTCTGGATCATTACGTTCGTCTGCCAGATGGCAATGTCAATGTTCTACAGGTGTGATGGCTCGATGCATCGCACGCTTGAGGCTAGCATGGTTCCGGTTGGCGTACTCATAATGCTCGCCATTATCTATGCCGGCTTCGTCATACCTATTCCGTACATGAGGCCATGGCTGGGATGGTTTCGCTACATCAATCCTGTTGCGTATGCGTTCGAAAGCCTCCTCATCAACGAATTTGATGGCCGCAAATTTGGTTGCACCTCTCTAATCCCCACTGGGCCCAAGTACGTACAGACAGACTTGTCAACAATCAAGCGGCTTGCAAGCGCTTGATTGATAGCTTGATAACTATCAATCCCATCAAGTCAAGCTCGCCTATACTAATTTTTTAGCAATCCAAGCTGAGGAGGGTCAGCTTGATTGTTTAGCTTGATGGGCTTGATTGAGGTAGCGCGTGAGGCTGCTCGTTTTGCAGCAGGAGCGATCTTACGATAGGTTTTTGGTGTTATAGTCGTCGCAGTACTAGTACGTAATTAGCCTAACTTCTGCAATACTATACTCCCTCTACTAGCCACCTAAACAACTCACTATCGCGTTATTTTTTTTACTCCTATCACCCTTATTGTATTGCCACTGCCATGCCTCCTACGAAACGCGTCTCTAATAACCTTACTCGCCCAAAGAAACGCGTTAAATCCTCCACCGCCCGCGGCACTGTCAGCTAGCCTATAGCCGTTGATAGTTAGCTATCGCCATCGCCGTCGCGTCTATCACTTCGCAAAGGTCTCGTAGAGGCGTCCTAGGCTTTAACTTTTAAGTTATAACTACGCAAGTCGCGGCCTAAAGACGCTATCGTCGCGCCTACCAAGGGCAGCGAGAGGGTAACAGCAGCCTCGTTAGTAGCAGCCCTAGATAATGAGACCTTGTAAGAGGCGCTAGACGCGAGCCTTATAGATGACTTTAAGGGAATTAATTAAGGGCGTTTACGCAAGTATATGAAGCCGCTCTCATTATAAAAGTCGCGTAAGAGCTAGATCTATTACTATAGCTACCGCGTTGCGCTGCTAAAGGACCTAAGTAAGCTATACTTCATGTGCCGTCACTGCTACGAGCATAAGTACACAGATACTGGCGTCGGGATATATGAGACGACGCTCTCAACGTCGTTAGCGCAGTGATACTTAGAGCTGCCTAAGCGCGGCCATGGCTATAGCAAGTCAGCCGTCGCTGTAAAACCTACCTAGCTATAACGCCTACTTAAAGACGGCAATAACAGCGTGTCGCAGAAGGTGGCTAACGAGCTCGCTGGCTTTAATACCTAGCGCTTCTAGCTGGCAGCTGTTAGCTAGCTTATTAAGAATAATTACCCTCTCTCTAAGTTTAAAACACTAGCTTTTTAACACCTCCTTAAAGCTTCTAACCTACTAGTAGAACGAGCGCTTTAGACGTCTCATGTAAGCGTCTCCTAGTACGTTACGCACTTATATAAGTACCTAAAGCCGCGCGTTATCTTATAACTATTATAGGCGCTTAGTAAAGTACACCTTAGCTTTAATAGATGGATGACAAAGGGCAGCAAGCATGGCTTTCTAGGCGTTATTACGCACTTTGTTAATAGTAGAGGCGACCTGTAGGACTTGCCTATAGCGCTGCCCTAGCTAACAGGCGCTCATAGTGGCGAGAGGATGGCTAAGGTTATTATAAAAACGCTACAGGACTTTAAGATTACGTTGTAGTTAATTAGTTACTTCATGCTTAATAATACTACTAATAATAATAGTACTATTACAATATTAGCTTAAGAGTATAGTTACAATGTTACCTACTAGCGCCTCCGCTATAGACCTTACACGCTTAACCTTATTAGCTAGACGCTCCTCTAGGGTAAGGGCAGCGCCGCCTCATTTAATAATAACGTATAAGAGCTTACTAATGAGCATGACTTTATAGAGGAGTAGAGGCGCGTAGGCCTACTTAGTGTACTACTTAGTATTATAAACTATATTAAAACGCTGCAATAGTATAAGCTCTTTAAGGACTTCTAGTACCTTACCTATACTAAGCTACCGTCTAGCGTGTTAGCTGATGATCGTAAGATCCTTAAGCCTATTAAACCTATTATTACGCAGTAGAACTTATACTACTTATGCTTTAAGCGTGCTGTAAAGCTATAGTTTATAGTTAACGCCTACGCTACTTACCATATATAGTGGGTGCAAAGGGAGGACACGTTTACGTAAAGTCATGGTAATAAGCTGCTAGTTACGCAGCTATAGATGCGATTAGACGGCCTTACAGGTGCTAATTAGGTAGTAATTATAGAGTACATAGATATATTAAAACCACTTAAGACTACTACAAAGCGCCTTAAAGGGCGCGGCAAAAGCGGCAGCTTTAGGGCTATTACTAAGATAATTCTAATATTTAAATACCTCCTTACCTACTACGAGCAGCGCGTTAACGCGTATGAGGCGGTTAACTATAATAAGTACGATGAGTCACCTAAGGATCACATTACAATTAACTTGCGCGCAGCTTAGTAGAAGGCCAATGACTACTACTCTAAACTAGATGACTCGCCCGCGTACTACGCTGCTATAATACTCCATCTAATGTACAAGTACTACTGCGATAAGGCGTGGGCTAAGAAGCCCGACTGGCTCAAGGCCAGTAACGCTAGCTTTCAGGCGCTCTGGGCGCAGTACAACACCTCACCGCGCGCGGTAAGGCCGTCGGCAGTAATCCCAAGTGATATAGATGACGCGATTGATAGTATACTTAACCCTAGTACTACTAGCAGCCTTACCGCTAATGAGGACGAGTTTAAAAGGTGGAAGCGCAGCGAGCTAGCAGCCAAGAGAGGTACAGAACACGCAGATAACCCTATTAAATACTGGGTGAGCATGCGCGATTGCTACCCTAGCCTTAGTAAACTTGCGCTTGACGTACTCTCTATCCCAGCGTTAAGCTGTGAGTGTGAGCGCCTGTTTAGTGAGCTGGGTGACCTCTTAGAGCCGCGATGACGACGTCTAGGACCTCAACTTCTAGCGGCAATACAGTGCGTACGACGGTGGCAAAGAGCTGGCCTCGGAGGCGACGACGAGGTAGTGGAGGAGGAGGCAGCAGACGATGACAATATAGAGCTTTTGTGCGGGCTGGCGACTTGGGACGACGAAACTCAACACTAAGGCTAGCGCTAGTACAGGCTATCAAGCCTATCAATCAAGCCTCAATCAAGCTCACGATCTCAGCTTGTTAGCCCCAACAATCCAAGCTGACGCCCTCAAAAAACGAGCAATCCAAGCTAACGCCTCAGCTTGGATTGGCTTGATTGTTGACAACTATGCGTACAGATATGTGAAGACTTCAAAAGTTGTGCATCAAAAGCTTTCCAGGCCTGAACAAAATTTCTCGAAGGGAATGACTACATTCACACGGTCTACAAATACAACAGCGTGCATCTTTGGAGGTAAGTTTGAAGAATGCCATCTGCAAACGATTGTGTGAGCGCTTACATACATAGAAACTTCGGAGTCTTGATAGCATTTGCCACTCTATTCTTCATTCTTCATCTCGCTTCCAGTCAGTCGATAAAAACGTCGAAGCCAAAAGGCGACGTGCTGGTATACTTGAACAAAGAAGGCCCAAAGTTGCGCAATGATGAAGAAGGGCAGGGTGCTCAGAACTTCCTCGACACTAACACCAACACTCGCATAACTTCCAATCCTGGCTTGACCATGCATTCTTCGACACTTCTGTGGCAGGACTTAACGTATACAATATCATCCGGGAAAGGTATTGAAAAACGAATCCTGGACGGTATTGAGGGCTGGGTCAAACCTAGTACCTTTACAGCTTTAATGGGGGAGACCGGAGCAGGCAAAACGAGCTTTCTTGACGTCATTGCTCAGCGAACTTCTCAAGGGCTTATCACCGGAGAGATCGCTCTGGATGGACTGCCAAGAAACACAGCCTTCCAACGCTCAACTGGATACGCGCAGCAGAACGATATACATCTTAGTACTTCAACAGTTCGCGAAGCCTTGCATTTCAGCGCACTACTCCGCCAGCCTCGCGAAGTACCTCGCGCGCCCAAAATAGCCTATGCGGATAATGTTCTAGAAACACTCGGCATGAACATGTACGCAGACGCAGTGATAGGGGTCCCAGGTAACCGTCTTAGCCCCGAGCAAAGGAAGCGTCTCACCATTGCCGTTGAATTGGCCAGCCGCCCAACCACCGTATTATTCCTAGATGAGCCAACATCCGGATTGGACAGCGAGAGTGCCTTCACTATCTGCAGTTTGCTTCGAGATCTTTCCCATGACAATGACCTGGCCATCATGTGCACCATTCATCAGCCCTCAGCTCTTCTCCTTGATATGTTTGATAACCTTCTTCTTATCAAAGAAGGAAAACAAATATACTTTGGAGCAGTCGGTACAAGAGCTAATACGGTGGTCAATTATTTTCATGCCAGGGGAGCACCAGCATGTCGCCCAACTGAGAACCCTGCAGAGTGGGTGATGAAGGTTACCAGATTCTCATCGGAAACGCATAACACCACAGATTGGCAGGGAGAGTGGAAGAGCTCTGCAGAAAGACGGGATATCAAGCAACGGTTGGCGCACATGCGACAAATCCCACCGCCAAGAAGGCCTACTCCTACCTCTACCGACGAGTTTGCTACATCATTCTGGACACAGCTTTCTGGGCTGACGAAACAAACATTTGTTGAATATTGGCGTACACCGGAATCAGTATGCGCTAAGCTATGTTTCTACGCAAGCGCTTCTTTCATGATTGGCGTGTCTTGCTTTCGATCGCCAAATACACTCCAGGGGCTCCAGAACCAGATGTTTTCTATTTTCTTGCTCTTCACCACATTCAACAATGTCTTACAGCAAATAGCACCACAGTTTGCCATGAGGCGATCTCTATTTGAGGCTCGTGAACGCCCTTCTAAGATATTCTCATGGAGCGCTTTCATCTGCGCTAGCATCATCGTGGAAGCTGTTTGGCAAGTGGCGCTGGCGACATTATCCTTCGTTCTCTTCTACTACATTACTGGCTTGAACTTAAATGCGTCGAGTTCAGACAATAGCGAAAGAGCCGCCCTCATGCTACTCTTTTTTGTCGCCTTCTTTCTTTTCACGCAGTCCCTCTCCCACCTCCTGGTTGCTGCGATTGAGGTACCTCAAACCGCGATCAACGTTGGACAGCCAATTTTCTACCTTGCGATTATCTTTTGTGGCGTCCTGGTTCCCAGCAGTTCTCTGCCCCGATTTTGGATTTTCATGTATCACGTTTCGCCCCTCACCTACCTGATGCGCGGCATGTTTACTGTTGGAGTTTCGGGGCGAAACTTGACTTGTGCCTCGAACGAGATTATTTGGATACGCCAGCCGCCATCTTTCAACAATTGCGGAGAATATATGGAGGACTTTGTCATGGCTTCAGGTGGACTGATCACCAATCCCCAGGATACGAAACAGTCTGCGTATTGCCCTCTGCAGACCACAGATCAGTTTTTAGCGATCTTCAACATGGATTACGGACAGCGATGGCGCGACCTTGGGATAGTGGCGGTTTATGTTGTGTTTAATTGGGCGATGACCTTTGGCTTTTATTGGCTGGTGAGGGTGCCAAAAAAGCGCAGAATACCGTCCAAGGAAGAACGGGACGACGATCATTAGGAAAAATTCAAAGCCGTTCCTTTTTGAGGGCGTTCGTCAAAGACAGACTCTACTGTGTGGGTGTTTCATCGTTGAGGTAGATCGAGGCTACTTCTTTTCTTTTTGGGCCCGTAGCTAAGACTGAATAAATAATGCTCAATCCAACCAATTGTCACACGCTTTTATCCCCGCTCCTACGTCACACCAGCACTTCCGAATATCGTCTCCCCCGCACAAATGCTTCCTTCAGGCCCACCAGGCTTGGTAAGTGACTACAAAACCCTTCCATCCTCACTTTCAAATTTGACATATGTTTGCCTCGAGTTGGGAAATCGTGATGCAGCGTCGTCTTCAATTCCTCAACCACAGCATTCGCAGCCTCAATGGCCGGGTAAGTGCCAAAGACCTTGCGCTCAAACTTGGAGTAAGGGTTGCTGGTACGGTGTCTCTTCCTCGCCTCACTCCACGTTCCGCCCTTGGTAGTGTAGACGTGATATGTTTGTATTTGCCATGTCATGTCTTGAACTGCTGATTTGCTATGCTGACTGCCCCCAGACTGAAGCGCAAACTCGCCTGTGACTAGCGGGGGTGAGACCACACAAGGTTCTATTCCACTTCATTTCCCCTTGGTATGATGAAGTGCGTTGTGTATGGTTAATCCGATGCATGCGGAGCCATGAATAATGATGATTTAGAAAATAGGGTTGAGCAAGTGGTTGACGTCAATACATTCTAGTCCATATTCGGTTTAGCCGATTCACCCCTCACATCTCAACCGGGCCGCCCTCGATATCGTCTTCATCATCACTCTTATCATCATCCATCCCACAACATCACAATTAGCATCCATCATACAGCTTCACAGCCATCTGCCGTCCTACAATGGCATCTTAACCCCAAACGCTGAGCATGGAATCATCTGCAAAGGCGACACCATATCTTCCGCCCGAACTGTGGAACCAAATCTTCTCCCATCTCACGATATTACGAGATGGAAAAGCCAACAATGATGCGCAGACGCTCTGCAGCATGTGCCTGGTCTCTCATCGATTTCGCGAAGTCGCGCAACCACATTTGTATGCGACCATCAAGCTCGACATCGCTTCCCACCAAGCGAAACGTTTACGACAAACCCTACGAGCAAAGCCGCACCTCGGCCTTGCCGTCAAAGAAGTCGTCATCGAATGTAGTTCCGACTACTACGGCCTGGAATTACGACACTTCCTGCAAGAACTATTACAATCTATGCGCCACCTGCGCCTCTTCCACAGTAACCATCGTGGTTGTACGATCAAATTGATCGAATCAGTCCTCTACAAAGAAGGTAGTAGCTACAAGGTGGACGTTCCAACCGACCTCGCCAATCTTCGATCGCTAGAGCTCCTTGCGCACGATTTAGTCTTCAAGTACAATTATGTACTCCGTCTCCCACAACTGGAGCGCCTGTGTCTCAATTTTGTGGATCTTTCCGATCATAACGAAGACACCAGTTTACCGGATGACTGGGGATGGATCTCTCCGACAGTCAAAGAGCTTGTGCTTCGATTGGCGCTCCCTGCCATGTTCGCTCTTTGTCTAAGGAGGAGGTCTCTGTCAGCGCTGTCGCGCAGTTTGCCATGCCTTGAGGCCCTGACAATTGAACATTCCAACGAATTGGTGACTCCAATCCTAATCCGTAGGACTATGGCAGCCTTCTCCCCACAGCTTGAAACGTCCTTGCGACGCCTAGAGGTACGCGATGGAGTCGTCAGTCCGAGTTTTTCACCTTCGGACATTGCTTCTGAACGGGAAACGGAGTACGCCGTACTCCACGACGGCCTTGGGTCTAGTAGGCTAGAGCATCTTACCATCGATGCACATCTCTTTTACTCCCATGATGAAAGTAGAACTTTCCTAGACCGCGTCCATCTTCCCATATCACTCCAACGGCTCAGCCTCCGTTATGTCGACAAATGGGATGTAGTCCCAGCTAAGGAGGCCACTAGCGGAACGCGGAAGCTTCTAGTGGAACAATTGAAATGGAGATGCCCCTTACTGGAAGAAATATCTCTTGAATTACACTTCTATGAGTCGAGCAATGCCTATTTTGGAGCTGCTCAACTGCGCGACTTCAAGGAGAAGTTTGATGCAGTCGGCATATCCTTTCAGGTCGTGGAACACAAACACTGCATGCGCCCCAGGCAAGTTGCTGGTCCCATCACCTGCTCTATGCTATTTTCCAGACTTAAGATACGGCGCTCGTAAACCTCAGCATTTCCTCCACGACAACCCCATTACCTCGCGAAACTTCGCGTCCGCCGCATCGCCCTGTACCAATCCCGATAACTTCGTACTATCTGCGGATACTGTCGCTGAAAGACTGAGCTGGAACATGGCCGACTTTTTCTTGCGCACGGATTGCTTGCTATCCGATAACTCGCCATCCTTGTGCGGCAAGAAGTTGTCCGTGAATGGTCCGGTGACAACCTTCTTCACGTTACCCTTCGTTGAATCGGTATTTATTTTCCTTGGACACCGCACGATGTTGGCGTACCTTCCTTTCGATATCTTCGCCCTTAGTATCGATCCACTTCCACCGGCTCACAAGGCTCGCCTCCACACCTTTCCCGAGATTGACATACGACCTGAAATCCACAAAAGCGACGTCGAAAGCCCAGCCAGGAGAGCTCATGGTCACATTGACCCGACAGAATGCGCGTTTCTTGAGGTCTCCTACGTTCGGCCCCACACCCGCTTGGAACTTGTCGAAGATGATGGTCATGGCGGAATTGTCTTTCGAGAAGGCGACGCCAACGCTGCCAGCCCTGCGGCCGCTGCCATCGGTATCGATGTCGGGGTTGTCGGTCGCGATGTCATGAATGGTGGGAACACCAGTTGGTGGTTGTGTAGTTGTTGCTGCGGGCGCCGGGGCGCCGAGTGTGACACTGGCGAAGAGCGCGAGAAGGAAAAAGATGAAGGCAGGCATGATGATGAATTGAGCGAGTTGGTCGTTCCACTCTGGACGCGACACAGATTATGTACCGTCGGTCCCCAGTACTCGGCCACACCTACATCAGTGCTCGATACGAAGCAGATTTGTCCTTGCAGTACATATACATCGAAGGCAAAATAGCATCCAATTGACCCGGGTCCAGAATAAGATCTGATGCAGCGCGAACGCGGTGTTACTATATGTTGATGGGTGGGAGTCCGGGAGAATCGGGTATACGAAGGATTTGGGCTAAAGTGTACATGTACGATTTAGTCTGCACGACTTTGGAGCAGGACCACATTGCCACCAGTTTTCATCCTCGACATTCTTGGTACGATATGTTTCCATGGCTTGTAGGGAAGCATCGCCTAGACTATAAGCATCCCTTTCCATTTCAACACGGTGCTGGGTGGGGCATGCATGGCTGCGCCTCCTTTTGTGGGTTAGAAAGGGATGATGTTGGCTAGAGAAAAATCTTCGGGTGTTTGCGGTTGGAAAAGAGACAGTCGCGGAGGCGTTGGGTATTGTTGAAGAGAGATCAAAGAGCTCAGATGCAGCTTGAGATATGTCCGCATGTGCACGACTCCGTTTACAGAACGTGTTTGGAATTAAAGAATGAGAATGTGGGTCGAGTTATTGGAGAAGTTTACCTTTCCAATTGGCGTCACGATGGCGGCATTCAATTCAGTAGAGGACGATAATGGGATGGAGGGTCAACTGGTGAAGAAAGTCCCCACCAAGTCTCACGTGACCGCGTGACTGCAGGTCGGTCGCGGCTTCCTAGTCAGCAGCCGACGCTACGTCACGCGTATTATACCAACTCACAACATTGAAGCCTTCTCCCGACCTTTTGTCTCTCACAGAAAACCCTCTCACTACTGAATTCTTTCACACACTTCATAATGGGCGCCTGGGGCTACGGTCTCTTTCAGTCGGATCATGACTTTGACCTCGTGAGCGACCTCACCGGGGAGGCAGGCCTTTACAAGCTGGAGGAGGAAGCCGTCGAGAAAGCAAAGGCTGAAGGTGCTGACGAGAAGACCATTCGACGTATGTATGCAAGATTTGAGTGTTTTGGGCGCCTCATACTGATAGCCACAGACATCAGTTACTCCATCTACTTCCCCTCTGACCTCGAGTTCGTTCGCCAGCATCTCGACTCTGGCGTCCTGGCCAAGATGGTCCAAGAGAAAGAAGCTGCGATGCTCGCTCCACCCAAAGAGGGCGAATGGGTGTTCAATGACCCATGCTACGCCTACGTCCTTCTCGGTGCCTGCGCAATGAGTCTCGGCTGCCACCTCCCGGACTCGTACATTTCCATGCTGAAGAAAGTCTACACCGAAGGCGGCCTGATGCCTGACGCGCTCAAGCAGATGAAGAAGGCGCTCTTCGGCCCAGATGGCTTCACGAATGGCGTCCCGTATGACTTTGAGTCCAAAGACCTGGTCGAGACGGCAAACGCTATGGGTTCGGCGCCACCTAGCGGTCGAGGTTGGGTCGGCATGAACGTCATCGGTCCGGGCGGTATCTTCAATACGGGTATGGGCGACTCCTCCACCTCTGCCGTCATCAAAGAGCTTCGTGCCAAGCACAACCACCCTGATGCGTGCGGTGGCTGCGGCGTCGAGCAGGGTGAGGAAGGTACCGTCTTGATGCAGTGTGCCCGGTGCAAGGACCGGAAGTACTGCAGTAAGGATTGTCAGAGGAAGCAGTGGAAGATCCACAAGAGGGTGTGCGAGCCGGCGGACGAGTAGGGCGATCTAAGCGATGGGCAGTGATGGCATGAGCAACTCTGTTGTCTTCTATCGGGCGCCAGGAACAGCCTTGTGGAACTCGAGTTGACACAAGTGTAATCAGCCATACAATACGGTCATGCAATGGGGCAGGTATCTCTTCGTACCAAATGTATGGCAGTTGAAATTCGATGGGAGGAAAAATATAGCAAATCCATTAAATCATGAGCATCCGTCCTACCAACACCTAACAGAAACATAGCGACAATTAACCGGATATCCTCATCTAGAAAGAGAGACACCATAACACCTATTTTACGCAGCTTTAGAAGATAAGTTCTCCACCACCGCCCCAGCAAGTTCTTCAATGCTAACGCTTTCATCCAGCAGCTTCAACAGCGGAACTGCAAACTCAAACGTAACCAGCATCCAGCTCCTCAACTCGACCGCCACCAAAGAGTCCACCCCATAGTGTGCCACCGACTTCATGGCCACGATACTCTCCATGGGTATCATAAGTAGTACAGCGATGCGCTGTACCAGGATCGTAGTGACGAGATCGATAGCCGCCTGCGTCTTTCCGGCTTGAATAGCAGCATGCACCGGCGCTGCCACCTTCGTCGCCTTCTCCTCGCTCGGTTCGACCTGTCCATCTGACGAGGCCGAGAGATGATCGTACATGGCACGAGCAATGTGCGCGACTCTGCTTTCGCCACGCCACATTGGGCTTTCACCAGCGCGATACGCACCAGCCAATTTCGATGGCTCCAATCCAGTCATTATCTGAGCCGTAGCAAGAGGATCGAAGCGACGAGAACTATCATCCGCCACCGGGTCCGGTAGGAAAGCGGCTTCGACCTGATGCAGGAATGTAAACTCGTCAGTCTGGTACAACTGGTTGTTTCGCTGGTTGGCGAGCACTTGCTCCATTGTCGCGACCTCGGTGACTTCGGTGATCAGACCGAATCCGATGGCGCAGGCGGGAAGTCCATTCAATCTCCGGTGTCGGGCGAGCGCGTCTTGGAAGCAGTTCGCAGCGCAGTACGCTCCTGTCGTTGGTAGAGCGAGCAAGCCGTCGATCGAACTCGTCATGACGAAGAAATCGAGTTTGAGCTTCTGCTCGATAGACACCTCGTGTAGGTTGATGGAGCCCTGGACCTTGGCTGAGAGGCCGAGCTTCCACTGGTCGTAAGGCAAGCTGACAAAAAAGCTGTCGGCGTAGGTAACGGCAGTGTTGAGGATACCCTTGACGGGATGCCTTGCGGAGGCTTCGCGCATGGCTTCTTCCACTTGTTCGCGAGAGGTCACGTCGCATTTCTTCACGTGCATCTCCACACCGGCGAGGCGCATGTCTTCGACCATCTTGATGGCTTGTGGGGCCGATGGTCCGGATCGCGACCAAACGGTCAAATGTCGAGCGCCGCGAAGCACCCACCATTGCAGCACGCTCATTCCGAGACCGCCTAGGCCTCCCACGAGAATGTACTCCGCGTGAGGGTCGAATATAGCTTGAGGTGCGGACGGAATCATCTTAACTGTTTCGCTTGAGCTCCCAAAGTCGAGCACGAGCTTGCCAATTTGCTCCGTCTTGGAGAGTTGGTGAAGGGCTTGCGTGAGTTGCGAGATTGGGTGCACGTGTGCGGAGAAGAGAGGACGGATGGTGTTGTTGCGGAGCATGGCGCCCACTTCCTCCATGAGCTCGGAGCAGAACGCGATGTCTTGGGTCGATAGAGAATACAGGTCGAAGGAAGAGAATGTCGCGTTGCGGTCGAGGACGTCTAGCCCGACACTGCGGCGATGCTGGGCGTCGAGCTTGCCGGCATGGATGAAGGAACCGCGAGGGGCAATGCATCTCCCGATAGAGCTCATCAAGCTATCGGTGATATTGCTGAGGATGACATTGAAGCCTTTACCTTTCGTCGCGGCCACCAATCTCGCTACAACGTCGTCTATCTGGTCATTCGGCGACACGGTGATCAGATTCCCCTCGGAAATGGCGAAATCTTTCTTGAGATATTGCTCCTGGTGGGCAGTTTGCACTGACGCGAATATCTCAGCGCCAACGCTGGTCGCAATCTGGATTGCTGCAAGCCCCAAGCTGCTAGTAGGTGACTGGACGAATACACGGTCGCCCTTCCTTACACGCGCGACGTGAACTAGCGCATACAAAGCCGAGCAGAATGCGGATGGCACGGTCGCCATATTGCTAAAGACTTCATCAGATCCCATAGGCTGAGCCAAACTGGCCGGAACGCGGACATGCGTGGCGAGCCTGCTGCGCGCGAGAGAGAACACGCGGTCGCCAGGCTTGAAGTTGGTCACCGTGGAACCGCACTTGAGCACAGTGCCTGCGACATCAGTCAGGCCGTCATCGCCTCCGACGTCTTTCTCAGTGAGCCCGATGGCAGCTGTCTTGATCTCGATATAGTCATCCTCGAGCGGACCAAGGATGGTATCGTCTCGCTTGAAGTGCGCGGAGCTGATGAGACCCGGCGTGATAAAGTCGACGACTGCTGGTTCCTGTTCTTCAAGATGCACATCAACCGGCTCGGTGGACGGAGTATTGATGGCTCGGAACCGCTTGTTCAAGGCGTCGTCAAACAACTGGCGAGGGATGTATCCCACACCGTCATGAATCGCATACTCCAACTCCGCAATACCCTGCGCGACTTTTGCTTCCTGACGAACGATGAAGCCAGCCAAGTCATCGCTGTTGCTCGCCTGGGACTTGAGATCCAGATGCATAATGCCAAAGTTCGCTTCCGGACGTTCCTTCGGTAACGTCCTGATGAAACCTGTAGCGAGCGCAGCAGCGGGTGTCTCGGATGCGACAGGACTATCCTTTGTCAACCAGAGAATAGACGAGCAGCGCATCATGATGTCTTTGAAGTGGTAGAAGGAGGTTTCTGAAATGTCGAAGAGACCTTTCGCTTCTAGGTCTAGGGTGATGATTACGCGGGAGTTTTCAGAGATGGTGCCTGCACTTGAGAGTGCGAGGGATGAAGGTGAAAGGCCAGAGGAGCGGATTTGTTGTTCGATGGCTGGGAGCAGATAGCTTGGCTCTTCGTCGTGAACAATGTAAACCGTTTCGGATGGGGAAGGTGCTGATGAGGGCTTGGGTGTTTGATCTATGGCTGTGGCGACGAGGATGGCACCGTCGGCGATTTGCGTGGAGAAACCATTCGTGGCAAGCTCGGTACGTTGTTCATCACTGAGAAGAGCCGAATCTTCTTCCCGGAGAAGCATCAATCTTCCACCAACTTTCAACAGGCTGCGGATGTTCTTCAGACTGGAGACGAGCTGCGCAAAGGGCATCTCGGAAGCAATCACGTAGTCAAACTGCGTGGTGAATCCTTGGCTGGCGGGATCTTGAGCGAGATTGAATATCTTGTATTCAACGTTCTTGAAAGCTTTGAGATTGTTCTGGGCCTTGTCGAGCTTCTCGGTCGAATGGCCCGTTACGGTGTATGAGGCGTAGCTTTTGTTGGGGATGTCGCCACCTAGTCTACTAAGCGCAGCTTCCGTGAGTGCAGCACCACCGTTGATCTCGAGCACGCTCATGCTTGGGGAGTTATGGCCTGCGAGGCCAACTAGCTGAAGGAACTTCTCTAAGCGTTGAGCATCCTTTAGAGTGGAAGAGGAGGTGAGGGCTCGGGCTGCTTGGTCACTGTTGAGCGCAGTGATGTCAGGTTTCCATACCAAACGACTGTACTCATGCAGATCAGGCGCTGTCGCTCGCTCAACACCGCCGTAGTACGACACAGCCTTCAAATTCGACAATTCAACTCGCGGCAGACCAGATGGTGTGAGGACTTGGATCTGGGCGCAAGCTGTTCGCAAGCCTTCCATTTCCGTTTGGCAGATTGTCTGAGCAAAGTCTTGTGCTGCCTGTGGCCACACGGTCAAGTCATCGATCGACACAGGGATGAAACCATGCTTCATCTGACCCGTCTGGCCACCGTGGATTGCGATAATTGCAAGTTGGAAACAGGCGTCCAAAGATGCTGGGTGGATGGGATATGACGACTCTGGGCCCTTGAACATCTCTTGGGTTGTTTGGAGCTGAAGCTTTGCTGAGGCGAGGTGCTTGTATGGATCTGATTGGATCTCAGAAAGGCATTGAAATGCTTTTCCGTACCCGAGACCGATGCGCTCAAATTCTGAGTACCAGTTCTGTGTGTCGACACGGCGCGCATTGATACGTTCATCGAGGCGACGAAGAGTCTTGTTGGGCGATGCTTTGATGGAGATGGTTCCAGATGCGTTCTCCGTCCACTTGAGTCCGTCCTTGTCGACCGAGGAGATCTTGAATTCTAGCCAGTCTTCTGAATGTGATGAGACTTGCAAGTTGGTCACCATTTCTACACCAAACTCATCGTCTGGTATGGTCAGAGCGGCCCGGATGCTCACATTGCGCAGATGGTAACAGTAATTTTCAGGTAGGCCATTGCGCTCGGACACGTACTGGCGAGCGGCTTCCATAGCTGCGCAGACATACGCGGCTCCGGGAAGGACTGCATTAGGAAGCAGACGATGGTGGCCTAGCCATGGGAGGTCCTTGTGTCGAAGAAGGTTTCTCCAGAATGGTCGATCCTTTGCACCTCCGACGCCGACAACACCAAGCAGGTCATGGCACAAGGTAGCTCTCTGCCGCTTCTCACGAGCAAGACGAGGTTCATGGTACAGCATCGGACCATACGAGTAGCAGTATGTCGGCATGTCAACACACACCTTCCCATAAACGAGACCTTTGCAATCGACATCATCCGCCGCATTAACGGCAGCAAGGTCGACTCCATGGTTCAGCGCAAAAAGCGACCCAGAAAGCTCAAGCAGATTCCTCATCCCATCCGCGAACCGCTTCAAGGCTGAGAGATACACGGGCACGCGTACACCATATCCCGCAGCCGCGATAGCCGTGATCCTCTTCAATGGGCCCTGCAGCGCCGAATGCGGGCCAATCTCAATCAAGATATCGATCTGCTCGTTCGAAGCCGTATCCGTCAACAGCATCTCGGCTGCCTCGGAAAACCGGACAGGCGACTCAAGGTTCTGGCGCCAGTACGCTGGCCGAACAGCGGCGGCCTTGAATGGCGTGACCGACGAAACCCATCGGCACTTTGAGTGGCGTGACTCTGCTTCACCGACTTTCTTTCTATAGTCCTCAGACGACTGAATAGCATGCAATTCTGAAAGTGCGGATGTGAGCATTTCTTCATACCTTTCGCCTATTGCGGTCATATGGTGCGAATGGTACGCATTACCACCTGTCTTGAGCAGCCTCGCGAAAGCTCCTTCGGCCGTGAGTCTGGCAGCCAGAGCCTCAACTTCTGCAGCGTCACCCGAGAGCGTGGTACTATCCGGCGAATTGATAGCGGCGACTTTGATGCGTGGGTTTTCGGCCTCGGTGAGTTTCGCTAGTGCGTCTTCGTGGGACATGCCCACTGCCAGCATAGCGCCGGATTGCTTGTTTTCGATCACGGATTGGCCGCGGCAGTAGGCGATGACGATCGCTTCCGCGCGGGAGAGCTGTCTGGCGGCGTAAGCAGCGGCGATTTCACCGGAAGAGTGGCCGATTGTTCCGCTGGGGGAGATGTTCCAGGTGTGTAAGAGGTCGACGAGACCGACTTGGAGGGCGGTACAGACGGTTTGCGATATTTCGGGGTCTTGGACTGATTCAGAAGAGGAGCCGGTGAGGATACCTTCAATGGTCCACCCTGGTTTTGGTACGGCGGACAGCGAGGCGATGATGGCGTCTTGGGCACGGATTGAGTCTCTGAACTCTGCGTATTCAAAGAGAGCGCTGCCCATGGCATGCCATTGTGCTCCTTGGCCCGTGAATACAAAACCTATGCGAGAAGTTTGGTTTGCTGAAGTCTTTGACACAGGTTCGATAGCGCTTGGGATATCGATGGTGGAGGTGCTGTCGACGATTGCGTACGTGCGGTTGGAGAAGCGTGTTCGTCGGCTAGAAAGTGTGTATGCGACATCGGAGAGGGAGAGCTCATTGATGCTGTGTTGTAGTGCGTCGACGTTGGCTGAGAGTGCGGCATCATCGTGTGCGGAGAAAGGGAGGAGGACTAGTCTTCTTGATTTCGACTCAGATGTGTGAAGCGCTGATTCTGGATCAAGGAGATCGGGATGGTCGAGGATACAGTGTCCATTTGCACCACCGTAACCGAAAGAGTTCACGCTCGCACGTTTCAGCCGATTTTCAGGCCAAGGGGTCATCTCGGTGACGACATGTACTTTTGATTTCTCAAAGTCAACTGCACGATGTCAGAGTCTGTTCACGATTGCAGGACATTGCTCAACTTACTGCTCGGATTGAAGTTCTCAATGCCAACCGACGCCGGTATCGCGGCCTTCTCAAGACACAACACCGCCTTCATTACTCCCGTCAAGCTGCTCGCTGATTCCGAATGTCCCAAATTCGTCTTGACAGACCCAATCAGCAACCTCGCATCATCCCTCTGATGCGAGCTAAAAACTCTCCCCACAGCCGCTACCTCAATCGGATCGCCGACAGGCGTTCCCGTACCATGGCACTCAAAGTACCCCGTCGTCCCAGGACTCAGCTGCGCACTCTTATACGCCTGCCTGATAAGTGCCTCCTGCCCATCAGCCGACGGATGCGTGATCCCCGCCGTCCTCCCATTGGAATTCACGGCCGTCCCGCGTATAACGGCTCTCACAGGATACCGCCCTTGGACCGCATCGTCGTACCGTCTCAGGTAGACAGCGCAGATACCCTCGGATCGACTATACCCATCGGCCGCCTTGTCGAATGTATGGCAAGTCGAGCTCCCCGACAACGCACCCAGAACACCAACAAACTGTTGCATCTCCGGTGCTTGAATCAAATTACATCCCGCCACAATCGCGGCCTCACACTCCCCATTCCGTATCGCGCTCACCGCCGCATGAAGCGCATATATGGAACTCGCACACGCTGTATCCACCGTCATACTCGGCCCCCTGAGGTCGAACACGTGGTTGATGCGATTACTTAGGATGGTCTTACTCGCGCCCGTCGCAGTATACGGCAGCGCGAAATCCATATCCAGCATCTGCGATGTCACGTAATCGGTGCCGAAACTCCCTACGAAGACGCCGGTGCGGGATCCGGCGAAGGCGTCCCATGGTTCGCCCGAGGCTTCGAAAGCTTCGTAGGTTACTTCGAGGAGCTTTCGTTGGAGCGGGTCGAGGGTTAAGGTTTCCGAGGGCTTGAGGTGGAAGAATGTGTGGTCGAAGAGGCGGACGTCGGTGTTGATCAGGTTGCCCCCGCGGGTGTTGATGCTGCCGGGGCGTTGGCCTGTGGGATGGTAGTACGCGTCGATGTTGAAGCGGGAGGAATCGAAGTCCTTGTAACCGGTTCGCTTTTCTTCGAGGAGGGTCCATAGGTCTGATGGCTTGGAAATATCGCCGGGGAGTCGACATGCTGTGCAATGGTCAGTCCTTTGCAACCTGTAAGCATTTCTCTAGGAATCAACGTACCCATTCCTACAATGGCAATGGGGACTGGTGGAGTGCTGGCACCCGCTGTAGTATGACTGAAACCATTCGTAGTTCCATCATTAACACCGTTCGTCTCTCCATTCAACCCACCACTCGACGAGGATTCCGAGTATGTCGTATACGGCGTACTCGCACCCGAAACGTTCTCTCCCAGCATAGGAGCCATAACGATTCACGATTCGACACGAACAAGAAACGAGCGGCAAAGACGCAAAAAGCACAATAAGCAGTAAGAAGCCACACAAGAACAATGTTGAATAAGTCCAAGTGATTTCATCCGCAGCGAGCTGACAGAAAGCCCCACTTCTTTCCACGGCGACTTTGATCCCCATCTATACATACATTCCACTATATTCCGCTCCCTCTCCCTATCCTGCGTCTTCCGCAAACGACTAGTCTTACAGCGTTCACAATTTCACCGCCCAGCGCTGATTTTCTGCTCTCGCACGGTTCGAGATTGCGTACATGTCGGGCATGCTCGCCCCAGGCCCCAGGGTCTGGATTTGTGCGACTTGTGCGACTAGCCGCGACTAAGCAGGTGGTTGCATACATATGTAGGTGTCTCTCCGAATGCGCTGTACCTAGGATCCAAACAGGGTGTACGTGGGTCCTGCGCCGCAACTTTTTAGGCTATGTACAGTATCACGGTATCTATGTATCTTGTCCACGCACACCTTCCTCAAAACTTCCTCTATCTCCGCAGTCGCAGGCCCCTCAGTTGGTTGTAGTCTCCACAATCGCTCGACGCGGGTATCCTTCACCGCACGTAGTCAAGTAATTCTTCCGCGGACCAGAGTTTTTTCCCTCTCGCGTACGTTTTACAGGGGCTGGCGACGCTGACGTGATTGTCGTATCTTTGCGCTCGGTTGTTTATGTTGAGGTACTATGGGAGAAGTGAGATGTGCATCCTGTAAGACGTGAGATGTCGTGACTGAAGATCTTAGACGCCGTACGCACGAAAGGTAAGCATGCACGGCATATAGTCAGCATAGGTGTGAGATTCTGCGGTTAGGGTTGCGAATTCGACGGACATCAATCGCTGACGGCCGATAACTCTGTTGGGGAGAGGTGTCAGGTCACCGGTGGGACGACCGATTTCCCCGGCCCCAGTTTTAATCCATGGCACTATCCACAGTGCTCGAGGGTTACTGCGTCTAGTCAACTCCGAAGGGACAAACAGGATTACTGGTAAGGGTTCTAGAAGGAGCAACGGCCAATAGAGTTGCTAAGATATCAGGAATTGGCGGTACAGTTGTTGTAGGTTTTTATGCTTTGGCCAATCAAATTGCAGGTTGAAGAGTTTACAACAGTGGTGCGCCAATCAAAGAGGCCGCATAAAGTACGACTCAATATCTTGTTTGTCCCGTCGGAGTTGGCAAGACGCAGTACCCATTCAACGTTAAACTTACTTGAGCAAACTCCACTCGGGAAGCAAACAAAATTCAAGACTACCTAGTGTCTAGAACGGCAAGGAATACCGAGCGGTTCATTGCCACCAGTAGACACTGTGATATTCAACACGGGCTTCGCCTACTACCTAGGTGGTATTGCTCCACCCGGTCGACAAGGTGTGCAAAGCCGATCAGTTAGATAAAGGTCTGACCAGCTCAGCGCAGGGACGATTGGGCCTTCGAATTCCATACATCTCATGTAGGTGTGTTTAAATGCAGTTAGGACTTAGCAGTTAGCTCGGCGTGAAACGAACAGCAGTTAGCCGTGGGGGTGTGACGAACAACGGCCTACCCGCGCGTAGCGCTCCCGCTCTCGTGGCAATATCAATTAAGATCAGAGTATGCGCGGTCGCCGTTAGCGCTCGGGGGGAATGTCGCTAGTTGCACCGAAAGACTCACTTGCCTGTATTTGTATTAGAGAACCCCACACGCAAGCCCGGCCAAGGGCGGGGTGGACTTGATAAAGGGTACTTGAGTGGATTTTACGTACGGAGCTTGCCAAAGTGTCGGGTTTCTGTGGTATACACTCGCGCGAACTATCAGTGTGGTCTACTTTAACGTGCGAGATAAACTTCTGGATGACAAGTCCGGGCACCCTTGCATTCGGGACAGTCCGGCGAGCCTCATTCTAGGGGCGGTGATTTAGTGGATAAAACGGAGTCCAGGGGTGCACTGGCCGCATGGCGTGTTTGAACGTTGCGTGATTTGCTGATGCACGTGTACGAAAACGAATTCGCCCCATTTTTTCTGGACATTCATGAGATCAAACGGCGGCTAAAACAGGACAACGGGAGAGTGACCTCGGTGTCTTGGGAGCCGATAGTTGGCACTATACCGATATGGGCGTAACGATTGTTGGATGTTGTGATTCCGTAGGCCTTCACGCAGGTGCGCATGGTATTCAATTTGATAGGGTAACAGGGAGCGTCTTTGTTGGATGTTTCGTACGTGCATGGTACAAGCTCGCACGAGTTTTGGGGCTATGGAAGGGCTGTTGTGGAGAGAATATTTTGTCAGAACAAATTAACTGCTCTATGTTGTAGCACGTACGTAAGCCGTGTAAGACTTTAGTGTTTTACGGGAGCGGGCTCGCTGGATTACCTTCGTATTACCTGGTGCCAGTGAATTCTTTCCATACATACACCGACCTATTGTAACCTAGAACGTGCCAATCTTGTACATATGTAGATTCCGTTTTCATCCCATCTAGATCCTCCGTCGTGAAAGCCTTGCCATTGACCAACTAGGAAAAATCCTCGCAATCTCACCATGGCGACGACAAACGGAAGCGACACTTCCTCGCTTCTCCAGCTCGCAGAGCAGCTCCAAAGCCTAACAGCCTCTGTAGTGTCCCACCTCAAACAACAAAACCACCCCGAGCCAAACTTCACGCCACAATCGCATCCAGTGCCGGATGACGCAACCTACCAAACACTACGCGATTCCATCAATGATGCAGCGTACGATCTGGTCTTCCTCGTCAATGGGCCAAAGATGCACGGCCGGCATCTCGCCTGCCAGCCCAACGATCTCGCTGCCCATGACACGGCTTTCTCCTTCGACTTCTTCAACGCATTCCCTGTCGATGGAACCATCACACTGAGTGAACTGTCGCAGAAAACCGGTATCGATGAGGGTCGTGCTGGTCGTATCCTGCGCTTACTCTGCGCGCGACGATGGTTCACTGAGGTCGAGAAAAATACGTTTGCGCATACGAGCGTGACGGCCATGATTGCCCAGGAGCCTGAGATTCGCTCGGCTTTCGCGTACCAACTGGATGAAATGTTTCAAGCCAGCGCCGATCTACCGTCCAGTATCAGGAACGGCGCCACAACGCCGTTTGAGCAGCGCCATGGCGCCCCCATTTTCGACTTCTACAAGGAGAACTTGAAGATGGGTGCGCGCTTCACGTCAGCCATGTCTGGGATCGCGAAGCTGGACCGGCAAACCAGAGAGCTGAAGGAGCAGTTTGCATGGTCTGACCTGGGAGAAGCCACCGTCGTTGACATTGGGGGCGGTAGCGGCCATGTCAGCATGGAGCTGGCTCGAGTAAGATTCATTTATTCCTGCATCCATCTCATCGCTGATCCTTCTGCAGCTCAATGACAGTCTGAAGTTCACCGTTCAGGACAGCAACAAGGATATGCTCGAAAAGGGAAAGGCTGTTGTCAGCGAAGAGCTCAAACCCCGCATCAGCTACTTGCCACACGACTTCTTCGCCGAGCAGCCAGTCCAAGGCGCCGACATCTATCTCTTCCGCCAGGTCCTGCATAACTGGGGCGATGAGGATGTTGTCAAGATTCTCAAAGCGACACTCCCTGCTCTCGAGAAGAGTAAGCCTAACGCGAAGATCATCATCAATGATACCATTCTCCCGGAACCGGGATCGACGTCCAGATTCCGAGAGAGCTTGAACCGGCAGATAGATATTCACTTGATGGTCGCTTTTGGTTCCATCATGCGAACTGGCGCTGATTATGCGAGGTTGTTGGCCGCTGCGGACTTGAGATTCCATGTCGTGGATGTGTATGATCGTGGTAGCATGGGATTGGTTGTGGCTGAGTTGAAGAGGCCGGTGTGAATTGTTTAGGCTATTGTTTCTCCAATTACGCGACTTGAAAGGTTCACAGGCTTGCCTGTCTTTTGCTCTTACGAGAGATTCCTTCTGATAAATCCTAGGTTCTTTTTTAAGTTACGCAATCCAATAGATCGCTTATTCGTAAACTGCTCACTAATGTTTATAAGCGACTCCTATGCCAGTACGGAGGTGCTTAACATCTCGGAGGGCCGGTGGGTCAGCGTCCCTAGGTGGAGCCGAATAGGGCTGAGTAGCACCGAAGGTAGTCACGTAGATAGTGAAGATGCCTTTATATCTCGTCCAAAATAATAGGTAGATAAGAGTTTATGAGGTGCATCAAAAACTGCAGGTAGCCTCTACCTTACAGACTCTTGTTACATAGTAATCCTCCTCGCTAGAGCTCCTTACAGCTAGGTGTTGTACTATCACGTAATGAAAGCTATAACCAGGTATTCGGCCCGCATCTAGCCCTACTTCAGGGGCATAGACCCTCGTTCTTGTCAAGCACCTCCGTCCTCGTACACGCAAGCTACCCCGGATCCAAACTTTTCACACCTGCTTGACGCACTGTTCATCGAGCGAGCTGGCTTTCACGTTGGCTGCATTCCGTCAGGCCAAGGTTCGCCAATGGTCAACGATATTGAACAAGTCGACAACATATCTACCCGCATTTAGATGGGGACAGGGTACCGTCGCGTTGTGCAAGTCTGACAAACCAGCAGTTCGCTTAGGGCTGCCTATATTCTGAAGTCTTATCACTGCCACCATTTTCATGCGATCGCTAACAAATCGAATCTGCGTAATTAATACAGGACCTAAGCGAAAATAATGTAAATAAGGGCATCACGAAAAAGCCTTCGAAATGGAATCTTTTTTCTCATACTACTAGCAGGCCGAGACGTTATAGAATCCCTGAGTCGCATGTGGTTACCGTCCGCACTCGTTCTCCACATGTTCGCTGGTGTCACAATCACGGCAGTCAGCAACAAGGTAGATTAGAGATCGCTTCACAAATACGGTGACACACATGAACGCCAACGGGGCCAGGAAGTGTTTCTCGATTGGATCCTGCTGATATTCGAGTCCGGCGCCAACGCCAATCCGACGATGGTAATACATGCGTAATTTTTTAGTGTGGTAAGTCCTCCGCCTAGGCTTGGATGGTCGGCGATTGCAATTCATGTGGAGTCCGAATCCTACGGACTCTGTCACTGCATACCAACATCTTAGACCATTATCAATACGCGAAGCTGAGAGCAGGCACGTGGTAAGCGGGCGATCATGAAGACTAAAATGTAGATATAGACTAGATGTTCAGATCTCAGCCGAACTCTAGTCTGCGCTTTGCATTCCCTCGGTTGTAACCAACATCTCGTCTAAGCCAAACATTTGTCTCTTCTGTCGCAAAGATGTTTGACCAAGTTGCAGCCGGCCACTTCTGGGGTAACAAAATCATCACTGCGAATATCGTCCTCACCATTATCACGACAGCATGTCTCGGTCTCAGACTATGGGCGAAAGCGACGACGAAGGCCAAGTTTGGCTGGGACGACTACTTGGTTATCCTCGGTCAGCTCTTGTGGTTTGCACAAGTGCCTACCCAGGTCTTCGCATCGCGCGCCGGTTTGCAAATGACGAGCTTCACCGACCCTAAGCTTCTCGACTTCATCTACGTAGGAACCCCCCAATCTTGAAACAATCGACACAGTATACTGATTTCGCGTCAGTGGGTCTACATCGCAGGAGTTTTTTATTTCCCAATCGCACTGTGCGCCGCTTGCTCGATCCTCTTCTTCTACCGCCGCGTCTTCCCCGTGCAGGAGACCAAGCGACTTGTCGACATCTTCATCGTGCTTCATGTCCTATGGGGTATCTCCACCACCATTGCCGAAATTTTCATGTGTACGCCCCTCAATATTCCCTGGACGAACCCCTCGGCAGTCCCCGAGAAATGCATCAACTATCCTCTTTTCTTTGTCGTCGCAATGAGTCTCGAGATTGTTCTCAACACTGCCGTACTGGCCCTTCCTATCAGAGAAATTATGAACCTGAAGATGAGCATGGCCACGAAACTGTCTCTTGGGGGTATCTTCCTAATCGGGGGAGCGTAAGTCTTCTTTGTCCTTGATTCGGGAATTCTTAAGCTTGCGATCTGACTCTGTGTAGTTCGATCATCTCAAACATCATCCGCACTATCGAGACGTACATTCCCGGTGACCTCTTCATCGATTTCGCTGGAGACATGTTCTGGATCGACATTCACCAGGCCACAGCGCTCATCTGCGCCAACCTGCCTGTTTGCAAGCCGCTCATGCGCGCTTCCGTTACCTTCGTTTCAACCAACTTCAGCAAGACGTTCGGTTCATATGGTTCCTATGGCTCGGGCTTCAGCGGCAAGAAGTCATCTGGCTCTAAGGGCTACGAGTCATTTCCCGATGCGACTTCGCAGCGCAGTCTCGTTGTCGATGAGGGAAAAGACCATATTCATATGGACCACTATGAGAAGCAGGGCAACAAGAATAGCATCAGGGTGCAGCACACTGTGGATATTGTTTGATTGTGGAATGTGGAACGTTGAAGCCAAAATGTTATAGGAGGCGCGAGATTAGGCCGGGGTGTTGGGACCTATTCTATAATGTGCACATGATACGACTATGGAGCAATTCTCTTATCCTTATGTGGGTCATGAACTATCATCGCTGTTTGAATATGTGTCCTCCAACTATGAAGTGAATAAGCCCAAGTAAGCCAATGTCCAGACGTCTGTTTAAGCTACGACTCGGGAAACGCCCGAGTACTGATCGTTCATGCGTGCTGTCCTATTCTCTGGGTGTCGGAACAAAACTTGTAGGAGGGAATGTTTCCAGCACGATCTTCATGCATAAAATGTCTCACTCAATTACCGCGACCAAATCACGGCTGTACGGCGAGATGTCAGCATCTTAGTACAGTGTCGCCATTGGTTCGTCGTAGGCTGACGCATCCAACAACTATCACTAGTGCCCCACTTTTTCTTACCTGTATATACCGGCCAACGCTGCTTTGAGTATCATCGAGTTTGTAAAGCCCGCCCTCAATATCACTTCGCTCCTCTGGGAGTCGCTGCACACGTTAGGTTGTTTTGAGCGATAAGAGCTGGTACGGTGTTGGAACGGAGTCCGACCAGAAGCACGAGGTGCCAAGCGACCGTTACTCGGGTCATGCAAAATAAATACCCCATGCGTCACCATGCATCGCGCCAGTGCTTACGGGTGGTCAGACCCAAACTCCATCGTTACCTTAAGAGGGTAGCATTGCATTGCCGTCCTTAGGCGTTCCTCACCCTCGTGTTCCGTTTTCTCTTGGTTATACCTCCCCCGCCGCCAAAATGAGCCTTACTGTGATCCTTCACCTTCTTTTCCTCTTCCTTTCATCCCCATTCGCCATGGCTGATGCTACCCGTAAGAGCTTGACCATTCCGGGAGGCCCAAAATACTCGTACATCTATCAGGTGGCGGAGAATGAGAAGCCGACTTTTTTGCTGCTTCATGGATTCCCGAGCTCTTCCTACGACTGGAGAAAGCAGATTGCCAATTTGAGCAAGGCCGGGTATGGCGTTGTGGCGCCGGATCTGCTAGGCTATGGTGAGACCGCTAAGCCTGAAGCGTTGGAGGCGTACGCTTTTTCGAATCTCGCTGGCCATGTTTCTGAGATTCTCAAGCATGAGAATTTGACCACTGTCATTGGTGTCGGACACGATTGGTATGAAACGTCTTGACCTTTGATAGACGTTCTGGCTAACAATGGCATCAGGGGATCCGTCGTACTCAGCAAGGCCTGGAACTACTACCCTCAGTACTTCTCGGCCCTTGTGTTTGCTTCAGTGGGGTACCAGCTCCCTGGTCCTTTTAACCTTGCTGGTACCAATGCCTTGACTGAGAGCCTTTTCGGCTATACCATGTTCGGATACTGGAACTTCTTCAATGAGACAGATGCCGCCAGCCTTCTCCAGTCACACGTGAGTTCACATTCTGCGCTTGTATGCGCCCTTTACTAACCAGGCCAACTAGCATGAATCGTTCTCCACTATTATGTATCAGAGTGACCCCGAGATCTGGAAGACGGACTTCTGCCCCATCGGAAAGCTGAGGGAGTGGGTGACGGCGAACAAAACTGCTCCTCTCCCCAGCTGGCTCCCACGTAACGAGTTCGAAGAGCACAAGAAGATCCTCGAGAAGGGTGGCTACACTGGTCCTCTCAACTGGTAAGTTTCGCTCAATCTACGAACACCGCATCTTTCAGTGCGACGACTAACAAATTCCTCAGGTACAAGGGTGTCATTCGCGACATCGACCATGAGAAAGACGCGACTATCTCAGCCGAAGCTAAGGTCATCAACAAGCCCACGATCTTCCTTGTCGGTGAATCCGATGCCGTTACGAGGCCTGAGGTTGCTATCCAAGCCGCTGGTCAGGGTAAGACGGAAGGGTGGCTTCCTAATGTTGAGGTCAAGACCGTGCCTGGGTCGCATTGGTTTTATCTCGAGCAGCCCGAGGCCACTTTTGAAATCTTGGATAATCTAGCGAAGAGTTTGTGATGATACCATGTAGTGAATGATGGCGTCCGTTATAACGCATGTAGCTACATAAATGTAACGGCAGACCGTGAAAGGGCTCCCGCATAACACGATCTCCGTAGCGACAGAGTGATAAGATGCTCAAGAACTTGGGATAAGCAGCTCACTGCTAGTCCACTGCCCACCTGTTATATCCCTCGTGAAGACAGTAAGATCATCGCCCTTCGTCTGATAAAAGACGTACAAGTTCGTACCCCCGCTCTTATTCTCCACTGATGTGACCGACAAATGCGTGCCTTTCAATCCCAGCACAGTACCTTTCGCATCTCCAACGGTGAAGGTTTGTCGAGCATCAACAGTCGTATTCTCCGCCGCCCATGTCATGTTGCGCCCCATGACCGAGCCGTCCTGCATCTGGGTATAAAAGTAGCTGGTATACCCAAGCGAAGTACTCGGGTACACATTCGGGATCCCAGCTCGCGACGCATTCGCCCAACTGTTGACTGGATGCTCGTCTGTAATTTTGGCGTTCTTGTCCGTGTCCTTCCACCAAACCTCTACCGTGTTGTGCTTGTTGACCATCATTGCATAGGTCGTATTAGTAGGACCCCAGCTATAACAGCCAACGCCGGCATGCGCATTCATGCCAGTCCATTTCTTCTGCTCTTGCCATTGGTCTTTGCCAAGATACCATCCGTACTGTTCGAAAGTGGAGTCATCGGTGGGGTACCAAAGATGCATGCCGGGCGTATTGTAGGGCACAGTGCCAGTTTTGGAGATCTCATTGTCGCCGTAGTAGTTGCCGTACCAGCATGCTTGGAGGCCGACATTTGGCTTGTTGTAAGTTTTGAGGTTGAGGTCGCTGAGTGGGCCGTCTTGCCAGATGCTTGTAGTGTTGCTGTACATCCTTTCCTTGACGTAGCCGTCCTTGGAAATATAAAAAATATGCCACTGCATGTGGTTAGACAGAATAGTATCCCTAATGAGATAGATCGCACTTACAACAGCGGTAGCATTGACCATGTACGCAACAGCCGAGATAGGTGTTGAGTTCTTCGCATTCCCAGCGATAGTTTCGGATTTAGTCCCGCCGACCCACTTCCCTTCGGGAGAGAGATACATCCATCTCAAATCACCGGTCCAGTGTTGGAAGTAGACAGTCATGACCTTGCGCTGTTGTTTGTCCCATGACTCGCCCGCAAGCGCGATGCCACTGCCATTGAAAACACCACTGCTGGTATAGTACGATGAGTCCAGAGCTCCACCAATACAACTCTCCGGGTTTGCGACGCAGTAAGGGTCCGTGACACCTTGTACACTTATAACAGGTGTTAAAATAGACTTGGAATACTACATCGCAATGCTTACCTTGAAGTGTTTGCAGTTTTCTTCTTCAGGCCGAGCCCTAGACCCAGACCAAGACCCAGACCAATGAGAACCAGTAAAGCCAAACCACCGAGCCCATATAGCCACCAAGTACGTCGTCGTTTCGGTTCCTGTTGTGGTGCCTCTCTCATGGGTCCCGCAACCGGCTCGCCCTTCTCATTGAACTCGAGTGGTTGGAAGTACGAAACAAGAGTACCATCACACGAGAGTGGTGAGTTAGCTCTCTGCTGATCCGCGACCCACGATTCAACTACCTCTGGGGCGTCATGTTCAGTCCCATTTGGGAATATCGGAGACATAGGGCTGGACATCGGTAAGTGATTCATTTAGCCGTAGAAAATGATAATTGACTTACGTCGGGCTGCAAACCTGGGAATTCCCGGGGACTCCATGGTAAGAGGTATAAGAGGGTCGTTGATCAGGATCCTCGTTCATATTGTCTGAAGCACCGGTACCGCTTGAAGAGACGAACATGTCGGACGCAAGTACAATGCGATGCAGGGTAAGGCGTGATACTCCAAATTGCGGGGGATATCCTGAATGTATTTATTAAGTATGGCACTCACGTCCGTTCATGGGTGCTGTATCGTTCCATGGCTCGTGTCGCTTGCATTTTCGCAGTTCGCAAGCCTGCAAGCCTCAATCAGCGGAGTCCTCGCCGCAGTGTTTGCAATAGCGCCGTCTAATACACCCAGCCGCAATCGAGCTGTGGTTGAGGTTTGTGCTTTAGCTGGATGTTTACATCGCGAGTTGGGGTGCACACGTAGCCCCTTTGGTGGCATGCAGCGCATCAGCCCTGCGGTTCCAAATGAAGCCAACTTTGCGGCTGAAATGCGTTCAGGCTCGATGATATTTTCACTTCCCTATTGCTATTAAATGATTTTGATGACTGAACGTTTCGCCGGCGCATTTTCGCTCTATAAGTGAAAGTGAAACGATGCGATTTGGATCGTCGATAACTTGGTATGCTTGAAGCCATCGGGATATAGAAATCGAGATAACATTAGTAGCTGAGAACTGAGGTACCATTGAACAGTTCTGCTAAATCACACGTGCAGTTTCCCCGAAATCCGGTCCGCTAGAGGTAAACCGTGGTTCTAAGGTTGTTCGAAATATAAGACCGCCTTCGCTGAAGTACCGGCTCCCCACAGCCCACTTCAGACAACGTGCGATTGACCAAGCCGTCAACCCGGTCTGGGTACCGCATGTGTAGCTCCACAACTGCGGTAGTATTTCTGTTAACCATGGATAAGAAGTTTGGCGATTTTTCGCGCTGCATTCATGCCGTCGCTCCGTCAGCCTTGTTACAGCCGCACTATACTTCCAGAGATGGACACTCATCGAGGATAATCTCGCTCCAAGGCCTCGACGAGGCATTCATTTACCTGCTCTCAATTTATTTCGCATTTGCATTAGTCCTACAGGCTGCGTATCCCACCGTCAATTCGGAAAGGGCAAGCGTGCTTAAATGAAGCAATATATCACGTGATCTCCCGGCATCCGACTGTAAATATACACTTTTCTGTAGTTGCGGCCTTATCATAAGGAACTTATAGAGATAATTCAAAAGGAGGGTTGAAATAGTTAGTGACGGACCACAGTCCTGTTATCCTCTTGCTAGCTTTAAAAACTAATACTCTACGATTTGATGGCTCACTGTGAGCAGCCATGAATTCCAGCTATCGCGATTCGATTACAGTACCTGCATATCACTTAAATGGAGGGGGAAATGCGAGTACCAACGCTCCATTCTTCAAAAGTTCTTGGATTAGCGTCGACCAGATGCGCTGTGGCCAACTGGCGATCGTGGCGTACAGTGTAATAGTTGGTATGCGTCAGTTTATCGCAGATAGTGTGGAATTGTTGCAGATGATGTTCGCAAAAATGTCTCATTCATCGTGTTGACTCACATAGCACACATGGTTAAACAGTACTGATTTTGAGAATCACTTCAATATTGGCCGTCCAAACGCGTGAGTGGCTAAGCCATCGTATTCCAGGTATCGCCTGGGCCAATAAAATCTGCATCGAAACCGTGGCACGTGTATATGATTCGACCTTTCACCGTCGAAGCGAAATTGTGAGTCGTACATGGTTGAAGAGTAAACGAGGAAGTTTCGTGTCGCAAGCAAGGTTGGCGCAAGACTGCACGTAAGTAATCACAGCCTGAAAGCATAAAAGCTGGATGCCCCGCTCCTCGGCGGTAAAATTTTATACCATCCTCCTTCCCGACAAGCACTATGTGGAAACTTCGTTTTTGTCTAGTTTGGTGCGTTTTCCTTCCCATCTCTCTTGCCGGCGATGCATGGGATGAGTTCGCCAACAATCTCGCCACCGACCTCGCTCCGATTCTCCAGCTGTTCGGCGAACAGGTCACGAAACAGTTCTTATGCGAAAGCACTTCTATCTAGGACAACATCATCTTTGCCATGGCACCCCTTGGTGTATTGACCGCGGTGGTGTCGGTCATACGCGTTTGCGGAACTCCGACCCTCAGAGCGTTCATCGGCCGAGCGCAAGAAGGTTCTGGAATTGCTGAGGCAGAACTTTGTTCATCAACATCACGAGATGTTTGCGAAATGTACAAGAACGGCGCTATCACTCGGGTGTTTGGCCGGCCGAAGATCCTAGAATTCGTGCAAGATACGGATGAAGCAAACTTTTACGACTCTAGAGGCCTGGGCACAGCATCTGCCGGACTTTATACTTTCCCCGAGTATCTCAAAACCATACATGGAAGGGAAAAGTGGAAGGAGATTCAGAAGTCCAGATCACCCGCCAGCGAGGAGGAACCATTTGCACCGTATCCGAATCTCATGTTGAACATCGGGTTCAAACAATCGACACCGACAGAACTTAGGCTCATTGCCCTGTTTTCTGTAATGCTGCAGGTTTCAGTGATTGCATACGCTGTCATATGCGACAAATATCTCAAACTCACTAAAGAAGGCCAGCTACCACCGTCGTGGGGATTGCCTCTCATGGTCGTTGGCACCATATTTCTCTGCACTGGCATGGGATTCTCTTCATATCTCATTGAAACAAGCAGCACGGAGCGAAATTTCCAGAGACTAAGAAAAGGAGGTTCCATCGTCCATTGGGTTCAACCGGGTGGCCAAGTTGTGGGTGACCATACTTTCGATTCGTGGGCTTACAACGACTCCTACGACCCGATCCGGCGCTTTGTTTCCTCGAGAAGAAAAGTGAACAAACAAAAGGAATCCGCTCTCACATGGGCAGCTGCCTCAGGAACGGTGATCGGTTTCATCCTTCAGTTCGTTGGACTGAGGACCGTTCACTCGAGCGTGTCCGTATACCAACTGAGTGCCGTTCTCTTGATGAGTGCCGGCCGTGCTATGTTAAGGAGAAGAAGATCAGACCTGAACCGATACGCTCCTGATTCAGATCACGATCATTCGAGTGGGCGTAGCCATGAGATAGCACGACTCTCACGGGGCTACGAACTGGACACTTTGTCTTTCCAGCTTGCAAAAATCCCCAAAGATTCTCGAGAGGGTGGAGATCTGCCTTCTGTCTCTTGGTCCGTGTGTTTATCGGTGCCTAGCGATATACCACCAGCTGACCACATGCCTACACCATCTGACCACTTGCCTACAGAATCAATCACCAGGCTTGGGACGTCTTTCCAATCCCAAATTTGGAGGGACACAAGTATCGGAGAGGATTATTTCTACAACTGGGATTGGGTCGAACATCATGAAACAAACAATGGATCCAAGCCAGACGCCGCGAGAATATGGCGTTATAGGTCTCGCTTGAGCCATCTAACATATGCCACCCAATCGTCACTCATGATGAATTCTTGGCCAAATGGTTTAATAGCGGTACGAAAGACTTCTGCCCTCCTCGCACGGGTCCTTTCAGAGACTTTGTCCTTAGTATTCAAGGGGTCTCGTGAAATGGAACGAAAACAAGTAGATCGAACACGCTATCTGTATTTCAAGATGGCCAGCAATCTCAGAATAGTGAGTTGGGAGCATTCTACCAACATACAGAGGCTATTAAATCGTCAATCAGGCGCTTTAGTCTTCGCTTTGAGAGATCCAGGACAGACCCCACATGGAAGACTAATCTACCTGAAATCGAGGCAGCACTTTCCCTCACTGTTTGGTCTCTCATGAACTCGTACCCTGGGTATCGTCCAGATGACACCATCAGCGAGAATGGAGAAGATAACATCAAGAGCCAATTTGAGTCATACATGCGCATGATTCCCGAGACATATTATAAAGCCTGGTGGTATGGGGGAGAATGTCTTCGGCATAATAGTTGGTCGTATAATTTGAGCACCAACGTGCTCCAAAGTCCTCATGTTCTAGGCTCAGAAACTGTTTGGGGGCCACGTACCCCAGGCGGGCGCCGCTGGGGGATCACTCCAATAGCTCGACTTCCCATGGTTCAAACGGAAAAGCCTATCACATATCGCATATTTGGGTGGAACACCCTACCGTCCTCCTTCTTTGCTCCCGAACACTCCCGGATGCCCGTCAGCATACAAGCGACCGATATTCACGGATCCTTAGATATGTTGTGCGCCCAGGACATCTACATTCTATTCATAAGAGCACTAATACAGAGAGAACATCCACCGAAGAGGCCTCTAGGACGGTCAATATACTTGGCCGATGACTACGGTGAAGGGATCTTTAATGAGACGGTAAACGGTCTGATTGACGTCTTTGTTGAGGGTGGCTTAGGATCACGAGCCGATGCAGTGGCATGCATAATCCCTCCCATCGCTGTTTCGGAGAATGAGAGCTTCGTACAGGATGCCATCCAAGACCTCCCTTATGGTGCAGCTGGAAGCTTACAGAAAAATCAATTTCAAGCCTTGGAAAACCTTTTCTCGCGGGCAGATAAGCTCCGACGCCACGGCATAAGCTCTATGACTGCTTCTCGATTTTTGGCTCGGAGTGCCGCATTATGCTGGAACTTGACAACCGCCCTTATTAGTGGAACTTCCAGGGACGCGATTCTTCGTATCTTTCCAACGTTTATGAAAAGCCTTTATGACGGCACCGAACGACCAGGGCTTATGGAAGACGCCAGGGGGTTTTGCGAGATTCTCATTTGCCGACTATGGAAAATGTGCGCAACCACTTTGCCAAATACAGATCGTAGACTACTTCCACCACTTCCTTTCGCAGCGATAGAGCGGAATCTCCTAGACACATGCCCCTTACATATCGTGGATGCTATAATCAACGATGATGCCTTTGGCGCGTTTGTCCTGCTGGGTGACTATGAAAGTTGGAATGGATGGGTTGCCGCAAGTGGCCGAGACGTCGTATCATTAGTCGCATGTAAGCATGGTGAAATATGGCGCTTCCTGACTAAGGAGATCATCGAGAGGCAACGCTTTGCCGAAGACCCAAGAGGTTGGACTTTATCGCGAGACAACAACGGTCGAAACGCGCTTAGCTGGGCGTTCGAAGAAGGAAGCGTTCAAGCGATTCAGCAGCTACACCAAGCCGGTTTCGAAGATGAGAGTGACAACAGAAGTTGGGATCCGCTGCATTATGCGCTCTGGAAAGATCGAGTAGAGGTTCTGAGAACTCTCCGTCACGAGGGGTATGAAATTGATTGCGATTGGAGTGCGCTAGGCGGAGATTCAGGACAGGAGGCATTGAGGGGTAAGAAGCGGTCTGGCGAGCTAATGATGTTCTTGGAAGAGTTAATCCCAGACTTGTTTGATCAATGTCCAGAAATATTGGAGATGTTAGCCCCAGAGACTGATCACCAGCAAGACCACACAGGATGAGATTGGTCATTTTTTGAAGCAAAAACGCATTACATGGACTTTCGTAGCGCTGTTCGTGTAATACTCGACACCCATGTCAAGGTTGGAGGTTTCCGATGCTTTTGACCCCCCAGGGGTCCTTAGAGCTACAGTCCTTTACCCCACGGCTAAGTGGTCTTGAGTAGCAGGCTTCATACGCTTTTACAGTCTTGTTTTATTCCCAAAAAGTTCAGCCGCTTTTAACGGCCCATTTCATAACTTTTATTCGTTTCTCGACATTTCTCCCTTTCTCTTATCCCTCCTCTCCCCACCCCCTTCCTGCCCCTCATCTTCTTACTAGTTAGAGCAAATAAAACTTTTATGTCTAAATATGTATTATGTCTTTTAACCGTCTCGTAGCCCATGTCAAGGCTAGATTCTATTACAGTCTTGCGCCTAAACTCTAGACAGACTTCTTACACCTTCTAACGTGCTTGGAAAGAAAAAAGCCGTCCCTGCATTTTCTCTAACATTCCATGTTGCGGGGACTTGATCTGCAGGCTTGCTTCATCCCCTCATTTTTGGCCTACGAATAATTTATGATCTCAAGCCTCCCAGACCCTTTCACTATGCTCACCTCGTATTGCGAAACTTTACTACACATCCTAAAGATAATGAAGTTTCGATACCAACTTATCTCGCACCACCACCATCCTCCATGATCTCAAAGCCTCATCCCTCCAGATTTTCCCGTGTCTTCTACTGTGAGAAAATCCCATGTTCGCTTCAGGCCTTCGCGCGGTTTCCTGCCAATGGCAAACTACCGTCGTCAATCGAGGTACGGTCCATCAAGCGAATCTGATGTTCATCTTCATCTTGAAGTTCAATATCTCCTCGCTCGGTTATATTCTTTTCGATTTTCCACTCCTGGTACGCCAACCACAGTGCAGGGTAGAACGCAAGACTGCGCACGTGTTAGCGAACTCTGCTCAAAACAAGAGTCCCATATTGTCTTACATGACTGTTACGGCGATGACAATGGTCCAAGTATGAATCCTCGAAACGAGTCTATCAGCGGCCGGATTCGGCTGCCCTGGTGTTTTCCTCGACAAGAACTTCTTTGGGTTGGTGATGAAAGTCCAAAGCCAGAGGTACGTTGCGAAAATTGTCTTCAAGGCTTCACGCTTGAGGGCATTTTTTGGATTGCGTTTTTTGGCTGCGTATTGCTTCCAGACGGTGACGAGAATTCCAAAGCACATGAAGAGATCAATTACCAATACCCTGTATATGCGCCATTAGTATCAATACCGTAAAGTTTTCGTCGATGATGGGTTTGCTTACAGCGCGAAGACAAACGCAAAGCCAGGCTCAAAGAGAGATATAACGAACAGGAGGATGAAGAGGAGAAGAACGCCTATGATACGTGGGATCACGAGAAGCGTTTGTACCATCCATAGAACCTTGAGAGTCCATTTTCGATATTGCGACGGTTTGTTTGCCAAAGTGTTGGTTTGACTGCTATTGTCTAGCGGAGTGTATGCTGCCATTGCGATGAGGAGTACGTATGCGTCTGATGAAGAGCTACAGTGTTTTATAGATTCTGATCTTTTATGTGTATTTATAACTCTTGACTTGTGTTTCACGGAGATACCAAGGCTAAATTAATGCATCCAAAATGTATCTCTCCAATGCGCATTGTTCGGGCTTGCGCGAATCTGCGATCCTGCCGTACGTAAGTTCTGTTTTAAAGTCTGTTTCAATTTTAGATACATTCACAGTCTCTAGGGTCTGAAGTGGGTTGCGGGGTGAGTAGCTGTTTCCCACAGATGTCCGCTTTGGTGGAACAGCAAGTCACGTGACGGGTTGAAAGTCCGCAGACTCAGGTATCGGAGGTAGGTAAGCATTTAGGCAACAAAATTCCTAAACATGAATAAGTCGCCACCACTGATGTGATGTAAGACGAAGTTTGCGACTGCCATAGTCCCGAGGTCATACACCACGCTCATTATCGTGAAAGATAAACACTTGTAGCCGTGTGCCGTGTTTTTGGCTTGAAAAGTGGCGCGGGGCAGTGGCTGTGATGGCTTTCCACCAATGATAGAATGCGAACACCGGCAAGAGAAACCAGTTTCTGCAGCTTTGAAGCACTCGCCACCGCTAACTACGCAACATCACTTACGACAAGTGTAGATCCCAAAGGCTAGAATGAACATGTGGTTGGAGATGGCAGTCGTTAAAGAGGAGGGAAGGTACGTTTTCTGCACGCTGAAGCTGCCAGCTCGGTGAGCGATGACGCCGGCGCATTCACGATGCGATTCTCCTTACTTACTTTGCTCTGTACGAGCTCAATTGCATTGGGAAGTATCGCGCCAGCTGGACCTCTTATCACTGCCGCTCCTACGATAGAGGAAGTCGAATTGAGACGACGGCAGGAGAGCCTCAATCTGTAAGACGAACTCATGTCGATATCAGGGCAAATCTGACAGTGCCCCAGTGGTTCTCTGGCAGGAGTACTTCTGACTGCTGTCCCTCCGTCACTGCTGGGTCTGGCCTAGACAAACCTCCAAGCCCTCTCTAAACTACTATGGTCCGAGTTCCTTGACGACAATACGCCGACATGGTTCACTGTGCTGCCTACCGACGTACAGGAGTACTTGAGCGGACAGTTTGGCCCTTCCACAACTGCTTCGAATAGGGCATCCACATCTTCGTCGGCCTCGTATTCGGTCACATCATTCCCAGCATCATCTTCTTCGTCATCGCAGTCGAGCGCCTCTCACGCCTCTTCCTCGGCAGCATCTGCAACACCTGCCAGCAGTCAACTCGACGATCCACAGAATCGCAATCACAGGAGTGGTCTCCCTCTGTGGGCAAAGATCCTCATCGGAGTATTGGTTCCACTCTTTGTCCTTAGTTTGATCGCTCTCGTTTTATTCTGTTGTTTGCGCCGGCGCAGGCATCGCCGCCGACATTCACGAACGCAGTCGCGCACACCCACTCCAGCCTTCATTTCGGCCAGCAACCGAGCGGAACCTTTCGGCGAGCAGCACCGTCCTTTACGGGGAGGCTACATCTCCCACCCCGACGCAAATCGCTCGAGCCATCGCATCAGTTCGAGTTCTGGGGAGTTTCGCACACCAATTGGCGGTCCAAGCTACGAGAACATACAACCGCCACCAGTCACTGGAGTACAAAGTCGTCGAAGTTCTAGACACAGCTCTGGCAGTCTCAAGTCCGTTCAAGAGGTTCCCGAACCAATGCCGCACCACTACAGCAACGCGGCTCCGATCCCGCTTCCAACGCGTTCTCCTCGCCGCTCGAGAGACATAGGTCACGAAGTCAACCATGAAACCATGCACCCTATGCTACCTCAACACACAAACGGCGGTATGATGAACAAGCCTCAAAGGCCGAGCCCTTACAACAAAGGCATCTACGCTGGCAGCTTCAATCCATACTCCAATCCTCTGCGCTTGGAGGATGAAAGCCCCTTCGATGACCCACTGTCGCCGTATCAAGCCGGACATGCCGCAATAAGCGGGGGTCGTAGATCAGTAGATCGAGAACAGGAACTCTTTTTACCTGAGCGTGACGCGCATCACGGCTACGAAACCAACGATTGGCCTCTGCAGCCACACGAACAGCCGGACCATCGGCGTCATAGTATTCCAAGGAAACCTCTGCCTTATGGGTGTATGACAGGGTATATGAGCCTTAGCGCCGCTGGGAATTTTCTTTTTCTTGAGTACACAGATACCCGTTTCACTGTTTGTTCTTGTGTCCTTAGCTCTATTCTTTTTGTGATATGTGTACCTGCTTTGATAGCCATGAAATATGGGCGACTTGTTTGGACTCTTCATCCAGTCGCAATTGCAGTTTACATACACCAGTGATTATTCAACTGAGCTATCAACAACATCCTTAATAAAAAGTCGTTGCCGTGACCCAGGCGACCAAACAGTCTAAAACAACCCCAATTTCAGGGCCCCCTTTCCTGTTGTATGATTTCCACAAGATGACGAACCATAGCCGATTTCGTCCTAACCCCGCTAAGGGCAATTGGTGGAACGGAAACGTCCTGGCCCCACTCCACCAATCACCACGCCACATCCCCCACAATGATCGACGGACCGAACCCAAGCTTTGCGGAGAAGCTTCCGAGTGCTTGGTACTAGTGGGGACACCCATTCGGAATATACGGGGATATAGATTACACCTCAGCCAGAACACAACAGCAGGGAAACACCGAGACGGAGAAATTGTCAAAATTCCAGCGAGGCGGAAATGGGCGGCTGACAATTCGATCTATCCGGGTAATTGGGAGAGAAGTCATATATATATTCCCAGGGCCCTGAGAGCTTCTAGAAGTACCGCCACAGTTTAAATTTATTTTATTTTTTGAAGCGTTGGTTACTTGTGCTTCGGTCTTCTTCGTCTGCCAACATGAGGTTCTCTCAATTGCTCCTGGGATCATTGGCCTCGGCCTCTGCCATTGCGTCTTCTATTGACTTCCTTCCTGCTGGAGCCGCCATCACTTATCCTGTCGAGACCGAGTCCTTGTATGCTCGCACCCCGGGCTCGAATGGGTGGGGTCACCATGACAAGGACAATTGGGGCAACAAGGTGGAGAAGCACCGCAGGAAGATCACGATCAGAGCCTCGAAGAATGACAAGGACGACATCAGTGACGACTTGCTGTGGGCTTTGAAGAAAGCAAATCATGGTGGCCTTGTGCATCTCCAGAAGGAAAAGAAGTATGTGATCGGGAAGAAGCTGGACCTCACGTTCCTGAAGGATGTGTATGTCAGGCTGGACGGAGAACTGAAGGTGAGCATAAACACTCTGATGATGACTTGACCTGACCAAGTACTCCGTAGTTCACGAATGACATCAAGTACTGGCAAGCCAACAACTTCTACTACGACTTCCAAAAGTCCATCGCCTTCTGGGTATGGGGCGGAAAGTAAGCCACCATTCAGCTTCTCTAATACCACGCCATACTAACGTTATCCAGGGACATCAAGATCTACGGCTCCGGCGTCATGAACGGCAATGGTCAAGCCTGGTGGGATGGTTTCAGCGGTGCCGAAATCCTCGACCCGAAGAACAAATTCTACCGCCCAATCCTATTCGTCACTGACAACGCCACCAACATTGAGATCACCGGCCTCCACCTTAAGGACTCACCCTGCTGGACTACCTTCATGGTACGCACCAAGAACGTCGTCTTCGATAACATCTACATCGATGCCGTATCCACCAACATCTCCTCGCTTCCCAAGAACACTGATGGCTTCGACTCCCTCAACGTTGATGGCCTTACCGTGACGAACACTCGGGTCAATATAGGGGATGACTGCTTCTCGCCCAAGCCCAACACGACAAACGTTTTCGTAAAGAACCTTTGGTGCAACGGCACTCACGGTGTCTCTATGGGTTCAATCGGCCAATACCCCGGGGTTAAGGACTATATCTCTAATGTCTGGATCGAAAACGTCACGCTCCTAAACGGCGAGAATGGCGCTCGTCTCAAAGCTTGGGCGGGCCCGAATGTCGGCTACGGATTCATCGACAACGTCACATACAAGGACATCCACATCGAGAACACTGACGAGCCTGTCGTGCTAGATCAGTGCTACTTCAACATCAACAACACAGCTTGTGCCGCTTACCCTTCAAAGGTAAACATCACGAACGTGAAGTTCTTGAACATTTCTGGATCAAGCAGTGGGAAGCATGGACGGGTGGTTGCGGATTTGACGTGCAGCCCTGGCGCCACGTGCAGTGGGATTCATTTGGAGGATATTAATTTGACGAGTCCTGCGGGAAGCCCACCGCAGATTGTGTGCGATAATATTCAGGGGGGTATTGGTGTGGACTGTATTTCTGCTGCTGAGGCGAATAATGGAACGAGTAGAAAGTAGATAGCGAGTAATCATAGTGTGTATTTGTTCACATGACTTGGGCGCTAGATCGGTAAGCATTGCTCTGATGACTCGCGGTTGCGCCTTATTTTAGTTGTTAACGTCCGGCTGTAGCGTGCATACTCGCGCGTCTTGAATGGGTCTGCGTCGCATATGCTTGGTCTTTGATAGGTGCCAGCACGTCGAACCCAGGATCAAGCGTCTAAATCACGGCATTGCTTGAATCTCACCTTCGTGGCGTGTCCATACAAGGATTTCCGTCAGTTGAGTGTTCACCTTGTGTCCAGTGATCCAATGCCGTGTCCCGCTCACCTCTCTCCGTCACATAATTTCTGTTACTAGACGGAGCCCTCCAGACGCACTGCACAACCATGCGCACTCCACCACTAGTTTTGATTTTTGGAAGATATTGGCTTGTAACGTTGCCGAAGTTTTATGTAAATATTAAACCATTCACTTCAAGTTTAGCTGGGACACGGCATTTTGGTACGACTACGAACATTCGACCAAAGCATGGCCGCGAGAGGTAATGTAAAACCCCGCACTTTTGCAACCAACATACCGGCCTCCCTCTCAGCTCGCTTTTCCACGCGCTCTTCCTCTTCATCTTCGTTGAGAGGTTCACGCCTCGCCATGCTGCCATACTCTCTCCATGGCTCTGGAACGCAAATGTGCGTATACATCTCTCAAGGTCGAAGACGGGGCTCCTACACATATCCGTCTCTTCAATCTTCTGCCTGGCGGATTCGAAGACCCCATCGAAATCGTGCTTGGCACGTTCTCGCTACGTCAAGCGCACGAATACGGATACGAGGCCTTGTCATATGTCTGGGGTAAACAACGAGCGAAAGATGCTGGAGGCGTTGTCATATACACCATCGTCATCAAGAACGTTCCGGGGCCCGGATGCTTCTCCCAACCGATCAACGGTTACCTTGAGGTGACTGAAAACCTTTACGTCGCCCTTCGGCATCTTCGTCGTACAGCCGATGCCCGCACGCTGTGGGTTGATGCAATTTGCATCAACCAGGATGACATCCCTGAGAAGAATTTTCAAGTTTCGATTATGGGAGAGATATATTCGAAAGCGTCTCGTACCGTTGTTTGGCTCGGGCCAAGCGACCAAAGCAGCGAATTCGTGCTCGGAAACCTCATCGCCAACAGCTATCAAGACAATTCCATCTTTCCCTTTTTCATCTACCACCTCATGGTCTTCCTACAAAGACCATGGTTCTCGAGGATGTGGGTCGTGCAGGAAGTGTGCCTTGCTCAAGATGCGGTCATCGAGTGTGGACATCAGTCACTGCAGCTTACGGCTTTTGTCAACAAAGTTCTAGATTGGTTATTGGGCGAGGACAGAACAATGTTCATGGGACAAGACTTACCTTTCGACGCTATCGCCGAAGCAGTCCCAAAGTATGCTTCCAGTTGGGATGCTCTACTCACTATTCTGCGCACAAGGAGGTGGCATGACAATGAGACCGCGAAGATACCTGACGAAGCGACGCGCAGTATACACAGCATCGCAGATTACATTATAAACAAAGTCCGCACCAAGCTCACACAGCTGAGTTTCACGGAAGCGATTTGGTTTGACAAGAGTGGAGTGGACTCGTGGGGAGGTTTGATGTTGGGTACCCGGTCACGATGCGCTTCAGATCCTCGGGATATGGTGTATGCGCTTGTGAGCATTTCAAAACTCCTCAAGATCCCGGGTTCTATCTCCCCTGACTATACCAAACCAGCCGGTGTGGTGTTTGCGGAAACAATGGCTCTTATGCTAAAACTGGACTTCTCCAACGCCTATCCAACCTTTCCTCTGGGCACTAGGGAAAGAGATAGGATCGATTGCCTGCCGACATGGGTGCCAGACTTTACTGTCAGTGACATGTGCAATGATTTGACCATTGCAATCAAGTCAGAACTCCAAGAACCAACTCTGCAACTAGCTCAGATCGTTCCCAGCCCACAGGAAGTTTCCGCCATTGCCCGTGCCGTCGCGACCCACAAATCGGCCTTCGACTTTTCCAGTGATTTTCGAATACTTTACGCAGGGGGAAAGCAACTTGGCCAAATGGTATCATCGCACTTCTTCGACAGCCTCAGCCCCGAACCGGGCAAGGAAGAGTATGTCAGCTTTACGACGGTAACGGCCGAGTTGAAGCGGAATCCAAATTTTCATCATGTTTCAGAAGAGTTATTGAGCCAGTTCTTATGCTCGAACGTCGTCAAAGATTGGAAAGTCCAAGCTATAGCGCGGGTAGGAGTTTTCCTAGGCCGCAGTATTTTCATCACCGATGCTATGATAATGGGAATCACGTATGGACATGTCAAGAAAGGAGATGTAGTAGCTGGTTTGTTCGGGATCAACTTTCCTTTCGTTCTCCGCGAATTTGCTCCTGGCGAGTTCCATATGATTAACGTCGCGCGTGTGTTTACTCGTAGATTGAACGATCAGGCGCGAAGGCATGCACCATTTGGACATGGGCGGTTTGCTAAGATTGGACTTGAGGAATTTGTCATCTATTAACGGTGGACCATTCCAATCGCGATGTGGAAAGCCCGCGAGATTATGTAGCTAGTTGCTTCATGTTTGTCTCGACATCGATAATTCTTCATAGGATAGAAATATCTCTTGTCATGAATCCAATATATTTTCTGCGGAACGTACAGAAATATTTTATTATTCTGTTAGACCAAAACCATTCAAAGGATTGCTAGGCGTCTAACACATAAAAACGCAGAACAAAGTGATGAAAGGCATGGTCACATGATGCTGTCACATGACGAGAAGAGCGTCATGTATAAGTAATGTTTTCGTCAGCCCAAATTAACGAATTTTCCCCCGTTCATTGCAGAAGTATAGTAGTTTAATGCGCCCTTACAACATTTGAAGAGAATAATATATCAGCGTACACGCGACGCATCATGTGCTGAACCAGCCCCAAACACCGTGCCCAAACTTAACGCTGGGCACATCAACCAACCTGTAAAACAGCTCCGAAGCAACACCTACCAACGGAACACATATGACAAAGCAAACCAAAGTAGCCATGTCGTGATTGGCACTAAGGGTATGGACATGCATATACAACTTGATGCCAGCCGTGTACAAAATGATCGACTGCACGAGAAAGAAGCCTGAAGAAGGTCAGTGCTTGAACCGTTCAACAATCCACAGTTGGGCGTCAAAAAGGTTGACAGCGCGATGCACAAACAGCTTATACTTACTGAAACTCCGCCTCCCCAACTCAACGAGCGGCCTCCACCTCAGCACCCTCTGCAATCCATCATACGTCTCCACAGACAACATAACCCCCAAAATAACCAAATAGTTGTCATCTCTGGCCTGTGGCTCCTCCGCGTCCATCTCCTCGTTCAACGCGCCCCCAGTATAGAGCCCCGTATGTCCCTTGAGCTCCTGGTTTCTCAATTCGGGCCTCCAAGCAACAAACAAATACTGCACCAATACTCCCACCACAACCATTGCCGTATAGATTAGCCACATCGGAGCCCTCCATCTCCACACCCGGAAACCCGACTGCGCTTTGTCTTGGAATCGCATATTGTACACGGCATCCGCCAGAAGGAGGCCGGTGATGCTATACCATGCCCAACTCTGCACCCACCATGCCGTAGCAATGAAGACGAGCAGTGCTTTGACTCGCCATGATGCTCGGGTATAAGGGATTATGACCATGGTCATGTACACAGTGTAGCTTTGTTGGAACAGGACTGAGACGATCCATAGCGTGCCGGAAGGGAAAGCGCGGTTCGCGGCTTGCGATGCGTACAACTTATTCAGCCAGAAGAGCTCGTATATGCTGTTGAAGTAGACGAGGAAGTTATGGAAGCGCATTGGTGTCGTGGTCGAGATGTTGCCAGTCATGGTGAGGAAGTCGTCAATGTATTGTGTTGAAGTCGTACTAAGTGCTGCTGCGGAAAGCGAGAAGGCGATGAAGGTTGGTATGGACAAGCGGATTCCTCTTCGAAAGATCGCGCTCGCGCATACTGTTCTTGAGCTGTGTTCCAGGAAAGGGAGGCATATCGTCCGCGCCGAAAGGAGGATGGTGAAAGAGTAGATGAGGGATTCGTTCCAGAATAGGACGGAGAGTGTTTTGCGGAGTATGATTTGGTAGAGCCGCCCGTCCGTGTTCTTGGAGTCTGCGACAGCGGTGGGAATGAAGAGTTGGAAGAAGACGAAGAGGAAGGATTGGATGGCGAGAATACCGCGGAGGCCGAGGAGGTACTCTTGGGACGGTATGTGTAGGGAGGTTGGGTATGAAGGATGGCTTGAGCTGAAAAGGAAAAACTGGCGGGGAATGAAATGAGTGAAGGTCTGCATGATGGGTGGCATTTCGAAAATAAGGTTGCAGTGCAGTAACCTTTTCAGAATCGAGGATGGTTTTTGCGGAAGAGAAGAAGTCGTGATTGAGATCACGAAAGTAACAGGTCGATACAGAAAGCGCATCAAAGCAGCCCGCCGGCTCCCTGAGTATCCGGGCTCTACATTCTTCGCTCTCCTGCCGCTATCCCCTTGACACAGCATACAGCCATCTGCGTATGCACGACCGCATTTTCAATCTTGAGATACCGGGAAACCGATATTGATATCGCCCGCAGGAAGTGCACCTGCATGGCGATAGTAGATCTGTGTCTTGCAGATCGAAATGTGCACCATTGGACCTTTCATGTGGTGAGAAATCGTGACCATTGAAGCCCAAGCCCTTCGCAGTCTTTCAGCATCTGTATCATTCTATGCAATAGCCATTTAGAACGCCACTCGGATAGCCTACTCGCGCCATGCGCCACCTCGCTTCGTTAGCGAGATAGTAGTGCGTAGCGCACGTACACGCCCTCCTGTGATTGGAGTGTGTAGACGTTCAGCTACTGTAGGTTGTTCCGGAGGTCGTTCCGTAGAATTGTAAGAAGCAACACGGAGATCAGCCAGTCCATATTTTCCAAACACGACATGAAAACAACAAAAATCCGAATAAAAATCTTGCGGTTTCTCATGCCTACATCCGTCAGTGTCACCGCAGTATGCCGCATGGCTTGATGTAAGATAGGTCCCAACACCACGCGTGTTGTGCTGGGGTCTACGCGTTCCCAATAATTGCCACCACCCATTCCATGCAGCACATGAGTACACAACAGCTTGCAGTAGCGTATTCTCCCCAGAAGATAAAAGATCGCCGGCGGCATGCATGCCACGCAGAATAAGGTTCCAGTGGGGTGGAAATCGATATTTGCGTGCAGGAAATGAAAGGTGAGAATAGAATATGGCGTTGAAGACGAAAACAAATGTGGGATTGAACAACGCAAATCAGGTCGTGCATGTTGTAGAGATAGGGAATGAGCTCGGGATCGAAGCTGCATTGTGGTGATCGCTATGTTGTGGGCTGTTCATCCAAGCCTGGGTTTGCACTTCGTTATCTGATCGAGCGCATTTGATTATTTGCGCATACAGCTAAATGCGCAGGGAGCGGAATATATTGAATGTATGCAAACGGCCTACATCAAAGATTCAGATGAAATGAGATGGGTGGTAGTGTGAGATCGAGCTGTATTGAAGCCTGCGTTTCGAACGATAAGTATGTATTATGTATGCATATTTTGTGTACTCAACCGTATACCAGGGTGAAGGTAAATAGATGGCGGAATTATAGATACACGAGGATCGAGTAAAAATCTTACGTCCGTGCCGTAGGGTTCCAAGAGCTGTACCTTACAATCTGCCTCGCGTGCCCGTATAGTCCGATAGTCGCCATCAGAACAAGATAGAATGGATACTGAATCGAAAAGATGAGCACCATTTTGCGCGACACGAACTCGGATTTGACTGAGTTTGTGATCCACAGAGTCGCGATCAGACAAATGACACTGTAACACAACGCCGTTAGCAAAACACCGGAGCGTGGGCGACGGGAACACAAACGAACCTTATGAGAAATAACCACTGCGAAACAGGGTACTGAAAGTAGAGAAATTTCCAGAGTGCCTGGCCTGACGTTGGAAACTTGGTGATGACGAAACTCAACACCAAGCATGTGTATTGTGTGACGAGGTAGTATGAAGCCTCGCGGATAAACAGAAGCGAGAGGACACCAAATCGGGCGGTGAACGTCCGATTGTAGTTGTCGCGAAGTGGTTCCGAGGGTTTGTTGTAGACCATTTTGAAGTGCTTCATGCTAGCTTGGGCCCAGCCTTGAGCCCATCGAAGTCGTTGCTTCCAGAATGCGGGAAAGGTCGTCGGGGCAAGCTCGTAAGAAGTGACGTTTAGATCATGAACTGTTTTGGAACCACGCGAGAAGGCGCGAAGAGCTGAATCGATATCTTCGGTGAGCATGTCACCGTCCATTCTAAGCTCGCGAAGTAGTGATGTTCTCCAGTATCCATTAGAGCCACAAAAGAGGCCGAAACCCCACATCGTTGCACGGCCAGGGTGAGAGACAGCATAGATCTTATCGAATTCCACGGCGATCATGCTCGTCAAAAAAGAGTCGTCGCTGTTAAAAATCACGCAACGACCTTGAACGATGTCAACCTCCTGGTCTGCCATGAAGCGCTCAACTGCCCATCTTGGGCCATTGGGATGCGGGTAGTGATCGCAGTCGTATATTGCAATGAGATCGGATCCAGTATCGAGGGTGAAGAAATAGTTGAGATTGTCGGCTTTTGAAGTTGAGTTGGGAACACTGATAACTCTTGCGTGAGGGTATCTGAGCGACAATTGATGCAATTCAGCCTCGAGGGGCTCGATTGGATATGGGGTGTTGTAGAGAATGTTGATGCGAATCTTGTTGCTTGGATAATCGATCTGCTCCAGGGCGTACAGGGCGCGGTCCATAATGATGTCTCGCTCGTTGGGTAGGTATGCGACAATGAGAAGGTCGAGAACCAAAAGGTCTTCATGTGCAGTTGGGAAGAGCCATGCCTTCTCCTCCGCCTGTGTAATAATCTTTCTGGCTTCACGGCAAGGCGTGATGCTCATGAAAGCCTCCAGGACAGTCGCTCCGGCGATATAGAAGTTGGTGCACATGTAGATGAACCAAAAGATAGCGATTAGCTCCTCGCTGCAATACGTGTAGAGACAAGTTGAGAAGATGAAGTAAGATGCCACGAGACCGAAGGGCGTCCACTCTGAAAGGTAGGCTGAAGTCTTCGTGAGCACAACATCGGTTTTCCAACTTTTGCTCTCGATGTGGTTGTTCGAGCTGTGTGATACTTGCTCTTCGATAGCGATAGTGAAGTCTTTAGAGTCCGACATGTTGAAGCGAATGGACGTGTTCGAGACACAACAAAAGATATGAACTGGAAGTGACTACGAAAGTTCAGGAGGAACAGGTTGCCTGCTTCAAGAAGAATTAAGTTCCAAGAAAAGACAAAGAGAGTGCCCACCCACTTCGGCCCTTTGCAGCGCGAGTTCGAGCTGGATGCTGAGGGACAACCTGATTGTCAATATGCAAGATAACTCCATGACTCAGATAGGCCGACGCAGGATGCTAAGATTCCGGCTATTCCGAGAGCATACCTCTCTGGTAAATAATTCTTAACCTGATAGGCTGTCTTCCCTACGTTTCCAGGTTCCGATTTCGCCATCGAAACAATGTCTGCCAAGGCGGTGAATTCTAGCGTGGTCGTGGACCTGCATATTGCGGGAGCCTGCCATGCTTACCGGTCGTACACGGAAGCGTGAATGCTGTGCAACGTAGCGTGTACACATGAAACGATGAGTTGTTGTATGCAATATTGTTGATCGCGGGTGTCAAGATAGGGAGAATGAGGGGCCGACGTGTTGAAGGAGAAGGTGACCTGGGCAAACCTGTACCTCAGCTAATCGGTCGACTCACGAATGTCAATTGGCTCCCACGATTTGCCTCTTGGCTTCAATACCACAACACAACGATAATCTCCATCGCTTTCGTGTGCGCCATTTCGTCATTCTCTATCGAAATCCAAGAAATCATGAATATGCAGACGGTTGACCGCAAGACACGTCCCAGCAGCGGACGCCTCGGCCCCCTGCGTCTTACTATTGAAGTTGTGCTTCCGGGGAGAGTGCTGGGCCACCAGCTATGGCACCATGCCGAGCTGCAGCTGCTTTACGGATAATATTGCGATATTTGCGATAGGCCTTTCCCCTCCCGCTTCACTTGTCGTGGCCTAGCCTGTTCGTCACGTCATACATTTCACCTCTGCACATTTGAGTTTAGGATTTGTATCGAGAGGCATCAGACACTTGAATCAGCATATTCTGTATTCTCCCTTATTTTTACCGCCATGCGCTATCTATCACTATCACATCTACTCGTCCTCATCATTTCACCTCTCCTCTGTCATGCAGATGTTCTCAGCAGCGGAAAAAACTGCTCCTGCGGGTTCTTCGATGCGCGAACAGAAAGCATTTTCACAGACTCTATAGTCGTATACTTCAACGAGACAGACTCCCTTACTCAAGACTTTATCATCGAAGACTATGAGAAGACCTATGAGAAAGATTGGAACGCGATCTACCGCCAGGGTGCCGCTCCATCAAACGTAAAATTCGACAAACGAGACTCACTTCAGCTCTTCGTCTCACCTCCTTCCAAGGGCCATATCGTGAAAGGAGGCGGGATTCGCACTATTCGTCGCGATATTCAACATGGCTCGTTTCGAAGCTTCGTCAAATCGCCCAGAAGAACCTTTCGTGGTTCTGCCATCTCCATGACGTGGCAATACAACGATACGGAGACGGCGGAACTGAGCGTCATGAACACGAATGTTCCTTCAGATGCCTGGGTGGGAACATTTGTCAATGGCGAGTTCACCGCGTCCGATCTCGGTGTCAACTTTAGTACGCTTCTCAATGAACCGGCAGCGAATCGGAACTACACCACTCTGGATGGGGTTCCTTCAAACAGCATCGTTGATCCTTGGGATTATGTGGAGTATCGAATTGACTGGACCAAGGACTTCATCAACTTTTACATTGGCGGAAACCTGACTCGCGAAGTATTACGCAAGGAAAATCCGAGCATGCCATCCGTTCCTTCACCCTTGTATTTCAAGCACTGGTCCACGGGGAACCGATTCTCGATGGAAGGTCCACCGGAACAGGCGTCAGTAGCCAACATTGGCTGGATTCGCATGTTCTTCAATTCGTCTTCGATGACTAAAGAGGGTCACGAAAATCTCGTTGCTAGATGCACGCTTGAAGGAACGTGCTCTACAGACGACACAATGCTTCGCGGCTCAACACCACATACTGAGATCGCAACTGTGAAATGGAAGCAAGACAACCACAAGAGTATCAGGAGGATGCCAGCTCTCTGGATCTCGATCATCTGCATTTCTTCCTCGACATTTCTCCTCGTCCATGCTTTCATTCGACGTGCCCCTTGGCGAAAGCAACCGAAAGTCAGCGACGACAACCAAAAGCCGGCTCATCCCAATCAGAATGCGACAAGATCCACGACTAATCCGAGCGTCTTCCCTGATCCAAAGAACGAACTTCACTCTCGGACTCCAAATCCTTTCGAGAATCCGGACTACACGCTGCACCCAGCATGTGACTCCACAGACTCTACGCTTAGCGTCACTCAACCATCGTCTTTCAAAGAGAGCAAGGAATTGCAAGACGATCTAGCCATCGAGAAAATCGACCCCAGCCCTGAGTCTTCTGTATGGGGCGGCTCCACTTACAGTGGCCCCTCGCGAGCAGACTCATTTCGATTCGACAGTCGCGCAGCGACCCCCCGTGTGCTTTCGCCCCATCCAAGCGATTCGGACTTCGGTCTTGCGAAATCGAATCTTCCCCAACATCTACGAACTCAGGTCGTGATGAGTAAATACGGCAACACTATGTCTAGACAAGCATCAGAGAGAACCATCGTAGTAGCCCAGGCTCCGGGCCCCGAGGACAAGATTCCCATGGAGACAGTGACAGAATCTGCGCTTCCAGCACCGCGAATGAGACCACAACCACCTTCACCGCGCGAGCGAGTTGACTATCTCGCCGGCCTCGTCGCCGTATGCGCAGTCTTAGTCACCGTCATGCACTTCTGTCTCACTTTCGTGCCTGGCGTAGTCATCGTCGGTGCACCGCGACATCACGAATCCGAGCTCTGGGCTTCGAAACTTATCGCCCCCATCATCCTCAACCAGATGTGGCTCGGTGTATTCTTCACGACATCGGTGCGGTTCTTAGTCCTCGGCTACCTCAAGCGGGGTGACATGAAAGACATCGCCAAAGCCGCCGTACGCCGAACACCACGCCTTATGATCCCTGTCGCCTCTATTGCTCTGCTTCAGTACTTCTGCATCGATGTCGGCGCAACATCTCACCTCCGCTATATCCCTTCCCTCACATGGTCTACTTGGCCGTACGTGACACGCTATCCAACCTTTGGCCACTACATTTCCGAAGTCCTAGAACTTATCTACCTGGTCCCCAATGCAATCCCGCAAATCACATACAACTACTGCACTGGCGTGCTATGGACCATCGCCGTCCAGCTGCAAGGCACGTGGCTCGTACTCTGCGGCGTCATTGTCGTCTATGAAATCAAGAGACCTTGGAAGCGGATGTGCTACTATTCCTTCTGCATGGTGTCTCATTGGTACGCGCAGTCTTGGGGCTCGTATCTATGGCTCGGTCTTCTCCTCACAGACCTCGATGTCACGTACAAATACAAGCAATATCTGCACAGACAACCTCGCGTTTACTATCCCCTTGTCACACTTTGTTGGCTCTGTGTCGCTGCTGGTTTCTCAGCAAACCTGCTTTCCGGTTGGATCGACTTCAACTTCGCAACACGCGAGCACAACATCCATCCCGACCCAAACACTGGCGAACCGATGATGAACACTGCGAATGCCGGGTACCCCGAATACTTCGTCCCGCGCCTGAACGGACTCCTCTTTGCAGGCGGCATGCAAGCCATCGTTGAACTCTCCCCGGCCGTCCAATGGGTTCTCTCCATACGTCCCCTGCTCGTTCTATTTCCTCACATTTTCACCATCTATCTCATGCACGGCCTTGTATTCTGGACCTGGGGATCATGGCTTATGATCTTCATTGCGAATCGCGGTATCAGCTACAGTGTCAATGTCGTTGCTGTTGGAGTCACTTCGTATGCTGTACTCTTCGCCATTCTGCCTATTGTGACGCCGGTTATTGAAGCGCTGGGGAAGGATATCACGGCGCTGTGTTGGATGAGCGCTACTGAGAAACCGCCTCCGAAGCGGAGGACATTGTTTCCGTTCCCTGATGATTTGTTTGTGAGGAGAGGGAAGGGTAGTGAGGATACAGGTAGTGGTAACGGGAGTTTGGAATCTAGGTCGGGGAGCGCGGATGATGTGAAGGGGAAAGGCGAAGGAGAGAAAGTAGAGGTCTGAGGTCATGCTATAGCTGGGGCCTAGCAGCCCACCGGTCATTTAAAGCGGATATTCAGTCAGACAGTGAATACAATCCATGGTACCAGACAAAATAACAGACCTTTCAAGACATTCCGTAGGAAATGAAGGCGGAAACCCAACAGAGTAGCGCCCCGATCAAGAAAGGAAAGCATTCATCTCATTGTTCAAGAGTCTCGGCAGCGATGTGTTGGGGGACCGAATATAAATGCGCCTCACAGGGTAGTGAGAGCCTAGATCAAGCCCCATAACCATAGATTGAAGAACGAGTGATGTTCATCGGGCGTTTGGTGAAGGAAGGGATATTATGCAGGTCGAGGATGCGGTATAAAAAAGAGCACATATCGCTCGTCGCTCGTAAACAACATCATTTTCTCAAACATTCTGGTCAACATTACTTCCTATTCTTTCAGCTACCCACATTTCCATTACTAAGGGCATGTTTTCCTGACTAGCGGCAGTCTAGCCGACCTGCTCAAACCGCGGACCGAGCCCGTCTCCAAGATCTGCTGCATGAAGCAGATGGCTGACGTAAATATTCCCTTATCCACTCTTATCGGTTCCTTCATCCTTCATATTCACCTATAGTCATTAACTTCCCCCCCCCCCCCCCCAAGTTGGAGTTTGAAGACGGACTCTGGTCACGTGATATGATTACATGATTGGACTATTCTTCCATAATATATTAATGTTTCGGTGTCCTACCAAACCTACCATTCAGACAGGCTCCAAGAGGCAACCAACCCTTTCGGTCTCTGAAAATCGTGTAAAGCGCACCCAGATATCCTCCACGCAATTACACCAAGTCCATCATATCGTAATAGCAGTACTCCAAAATCGACAAGCCACTCCCTCGGTATCCCTATCTCTAACCATACACTCTTCCATTGCACCTTTGGCGCTCGTAAGTGCAAATGGCCGTCTCAGTTGTGGGGCGTCAACGGCAGGCGTTTAACGTACTTCGTATTTGCTGGTGCTAGTATTTCTCAACTATGTTATTGTTAAAATAATTCGTCAGTTGGCAATTAAGGCTTCCATAAAACGACCATCAAACCCTCGAATCTAACTACCCTGGTAGGGCCTGATCGCTGAAGGGCCACCAAAACGACACGATATTCTTGATGAGAACGAATCGGAGAAGAGCGAAAAGTTAAAAGAGAATGCGAGAGTGTGCATGAATGTTGCTATCACGATCACCTGCCATATCTAGTCAAAGGCTTGACACTTGCTGGATGTGAGCTACCAAGGAAACGCATGTGGCTAGAGCGCACAGGGTAGATATTTCATAGCTTGGAAAAAGGTTACGTTTAAGGCGGGTCACTGTGTTCCTCATGTTTGTTCAGTCCGTAGGAGCAATGATGTGAATGCCCTTTGAAAAGACGCGTCATTCTCAGGTACTTTGAAAGGTTTTAATGTAAGCCTCTTGTTAAAGTGGATAGCGTGGTTGGAATATTATTGGGGAAAAGGGAGAAGAAGACGCCGTGGATTCTTATGGTGAAGAAATAGGCAGTGGGCTATTTGTCTCCGCATTATCAGGGGTAAGTAAGTGGCATTTAGATCATACAGGAGGAATGTTTCTTGCGGGAAGATGATCCTGGATTAAAAAAAAAAGTTGAGAACTGACCTCTACGTAACGTACAAAGCACTGTTTTCTCCTAGGGTAGGTTTCACATGTTATCATTTATACGGTTTTATGACACTGCTTTACTGCGAGATATTATATGATGTAGTCATGGAAGGAATCAGGGTAAGGAGCGTACGAAGTTGGATTCTTTCTATCTAAAGGAATGGCGTTTGTATAGGAGATTCCGAAGATTCTTTACAACAGTAACGTACCAGATAACTTATAAAGGAGACATGGGAAGATGGTGGGGAGGGAAACCAAGCGATTGAGAAAAGGAAACCTGCACAAAATTGTCTTCAAAAACGCAAGTCACACCATGTCTTTAGACCCCATTGATAGGTAAGCTGGCGCGTCTCACGCAGAGGGTCTGACCCGGATGTCTTCCCAAACAGGATAATACTCAAATTCAGGCCAGAGACTCAGGAGAGTGCGACGGTGCTGACGGACCTCTGGAGGAACGCAGGTGCACTCGCTTAATAGGATCCACACTCCTAGCAACCCATGTTTCTTGAGCAGCTCGAAATTGGTTCCGGTGTAATGGTGCTCAATGAAATGCAGATAGAACGTCTGATGCTCCGAAAAGTGCGGTTTCTCCGGGCAAACGTGGCAGATGACGTCTCCACTTGCAGCATCGTAGCCACGGGCAGAAATCCGTTCTGAGTAGCTTTTTCGACTCTTGGGGCTGTGCTGCCTGATGTGGGCTTGCATCGAATTCAACTCATCGGGTTCCTTAGTCCGGAAAGAGCATTTGGGAATGGGACAGTCGCGGACGAAGCGGAAGAAGCGGTACTGTTCACACACTTTGCCATGGGAATTAAATTCCGCAGTTGAGGCGTGTATAGCCATGAGATCTCTTGTCAATGTCACCCCACAACCTCCATATTGACCAATTCTTGTTGACTCGCATCGTAAGTTTGTCTCTAGATCATGGCCATCTAAGATGTGGGCCTTGAGCTTATCCAGCCGATAGAATGCGTCTCTACCCACGCGATGGCACCCTAGTGCTGGACATGAGAACTGTCGCTTTTCGGGGTCGTGGACTTTCTTGTGGCGGTTCAGATCTTGGATACGTGTGAATGACTTGGATTTACATCCTTTGAAGTCACAGATGAAAGACCGTCCGACTTCCGAATTTTTCAATGTCTCGGTGCTGTCCAAGCTAAGTCCAAAGTCGGGAATCGGAGGCCCCGAAACAAGCCCCGTAGCGTGAGTCGGTGTCATCAGGCTCCTATGGTGAAATGGTATGTCTTCTGGGACCTCTAGGGTCGACAAGGAAGCTGGGGGAATTTCGACGCTCGGCGGTCTAGTTCGGCGAGAGCCCTTTGGTTAGCGCATGTCTTTTTTTTTAACTCACCCAATACCAGGCGTCTCCATCTCAGCAGTCCGACCAGAGCACAAGGCACTCTCGTATCCATCATGCTCCGGCCAATCAATGAGGTCCATCCAGGGCTCCTGCATAATCTCCTCATGCACGGCGCTCCAATCGATGGAGTTCAGGTGAGCGAGCTGCATATCGTCGGGGACGTAGTCGGACATGGTTGGTCAAAAGATGAGCCTTGGCGAAAAGGGCACCGGTGGCGAGGCTGAGGGTTTCGAGATGGGATTGGCTGGATGAAGGAGGGAGGGCACCAGGCAGGGATGGGCGATCGAGGGAAGGCGGTGTAGCGTAGCGTTGTGTGCGTTGATAGTGTGCGGAACGAAAAATCTTGTCAAGAAAACGGGTGCGGAAGGGTGTTGGGGATGCCATACTCTTATATTTCGATGCCAGCTTTCTAGGCTAGCGTGAGGGCACGAAGACCCCTGCTAATGTGGCTAATGACATCTAACGCAGCTGTCGCATTAGAAGGACATGGAAGGAAACATTCCTGCTTCTTTCTTTCAAGGGTTTCCTCGTCTAAAACTATGAGGTGATTCTGAGGCTGCGATGTCTGACAGCGACGCTTGGAAGACAATCGCTTTAAGGTAGTGTTTACGGTACATTCCGAATTAGGACTAGCTTCGACCACCATACACCGCAACACCAACCCAAAGTTCTGAATTGCGGCGCCTACGGTGCCGCAAAGATTATCGACCAAAGTTCCCATTGGACGAGGTTTTAAATTTCCATTGAATGCCATCTTGAGAAACTTTTGAGCGTGAAGTAGCTCTCATCGCCAGGCGGCGCAAGATTACTAGTCTCTATGGTTGTGGTCCGCTCGCAAGAATGCAAACAAGAAGTGAACAATTAAAAAGGATATGAGTTCGCAGCCTACGCAAAGGCGGGCTGAAGGGCGGCCACGGCGGGGAACGATGAACATGCGTTAGGGTTTCACACTGTGCGCTTGCGAACATGGGGTGAACGAAACGCCGGAAATCTGCACGGGAGCTGAATTTTGACCACACTTCCTGTAATGGGAACTCTGCAAAGCGTGTCCAAAGGTCCAACAAAACACTTTAAGGGCCAAGGTTAGTATATCTCTAACCGTGCGAAGGGAATTGTGAATATCATTGTGCAAGCACTACTCCAACTTTAATGCGTCTCTTTTCCATGGTGTACATTTATCAAAGGGTAGCCAAAGGTCCGACACAAGCCTTCAAGGGTCAGGTTCTGTGGACCTCTGACTGTGCGGGGGGTATTTAGAACACCATTGCGCAGCTACTATCCTTGTTTTAATACGACTCCTCTTTCATCATATGAATTTAGTAAAGCATAGCCAATGGTCTAGCGCATGACTCTACATAAGACTTCCAGGAGCTATCGGGTATTTGAACAATGTCTGGCATGCTAATGCTTAACCTAGTATGAACTACTCTTTCCCAAGTTCCCTTATAACCGTCAAGCATCCATGCGCCAGGAAAACCTTTGAGTTTGCACATCTTTCCTTATTTTGTCTTCTTCCCCTTCTCCTTTTGCTTCTCCTTCTCCCTCGGAGCAACAATGCTCTGATTCTCGTCCAACGCCCTCTGTACATCTGCCACAAACTCCTCATACCCCTTGGTCATCTCAATGAACTCATTCTGCCGCTCTTCAGACCATTCCTTCCTCGCATGCGCAATAGATGCCACCACAGCCAAATTCTTCAACACGCCTTTATCGTCGCTGCATTTCTTGAGCGGGGGCTCGGTCGCATATGTGTATTGAACGAAAGTGTGCATCGTATCTGGGTTCATACACAAACGTACCATGAGAACATCCGTCAACTTATCGAAGGCAGTCTTCTTGAGGGCGTCGTAGAGGAAGAACTCGCCCATGCGGTACATGCGAAGGTGGACTTCCCAATCTGGAACGTCTCGAAGAGTGTAGGCGGATGCGTCGAGGGGGATGTAAGTGGCGTTGTGGATTGTATCTAGCTTCCCTCCTTTATCGAGGTGGTAGGTGCCTAAGAAGATGTGCTCTACCACACGATCTAGCAGAAGGGGATGTTCAGGGAGAGAGATACGAGCAGGCGCGTCGGGACGCTTGAACTATGAAATCGTTAGCTTTGTGTTCTAATAGCACACCTTAACGCCTAGAATTGGGCAGTTCTCCCCAACTCTTGACGGCGGCTTGCTTGGGAAAACATTTGCATCTGGATATCATGCGGATATTGCGACTCACCTGACCGTCAAAGAAAGCATCCCGAAGCCGCTTGGACGTGCCAACAGTCCAAGCAGAGGGAAGCTCCCACTCAACGCTTCGACCATCGACCATATGGTCCAGAGATAACAAGGACGAAGTCGCAGCCGACACGTTCGGTCAAAGCCGTACGCCCATGGCTACACGCACTGTTAGCTTACGCCGTTCATGACGTCCATGGCATGAAGAGCCTACCTGGCTAAATTTCTGTAGGACAGAGCAACTCGGGGGTGAGGGTGCTTCCCGAATGCGAGCTGCAAGAGTCTGCGAGTGGTGGTGGAATCCGCAGTGTCTGGTGCCATTGCAAAGATTGAAGAGCTGGTCGCGTTGAGGGAGTATGTGGAGTGTGTCCGAGGGATATCTAGAAACATAAATAGCGTGGAGGTAGAAATAGTGGGGCAACGGTTAGTAAGCACACTCGTTTGTCCCCGTGGCTGTGATCCGGGCAAGGACCCATAGTGAATGAGTGGCGTCAAGAGCGCCGCAAAAAAAGAATAATTGCCTTGAGAAAGGGAGATCACCGTGAGTTTCGAACCAACGCAAAAAAGCAACGAGATTCCCCCAGGTCCGAAGAGTCCTAACCGAGTCAGGGTTCTTGGGGGTGGCAAGCCAATTAAAATCGTAAATAGTTCACGTGATGCCTGATGTAGGGGCCAGCCCACTACACCAGACATCCCCTCCAGGAGAAGAGTCCTTTCGCTACGATATTTCTGGCTGCCAATTAAAGAATTATACTGGAATTTATTCTACGGCATGTAGATTCGTCACAATAAGGTAAGTGCACGTGAATGCCAACGCGACTGACACAGAAAGATAGTGCACCCCACCTTTCGTCATGATGACCCTTCTCTAACACGTATTAACCCAAAACCTACCCTGATTACCTGTTCCAATGTGTTTGCATGTAGAGAGACTTCGACACATCGTAGCGTCTTCCCGCAGTCACTTTTTCTCGTCTATTACATTGCTACATCCTCAACCCAAACCACGCTGATAGCTTTACAAAGAGCAGTAATCAACCTTTTTCCATGTAACAAAGAACTACAGGCGCACTTTTACAAGGTCCCTACGCCAGTCACTTTAGACTTGTATTAATAACTCTTACACAAGAAGCTCTGATGCATCGCACTGGGAGGTATACCTCGCACATCACGTTGATCAAATGAGCAGCCAATTTAGTAACACAATTCGAACATATCAACTAGCTATTCTCATAAGTAGAAAGTAGGGTTATGTTTCCAGGGAGCAATTGAAGCCGTTCACGTCTTCCAACATAATGCCCTCGCATTGGGTGAAGCCATTGTAAACCACAAACATCGGTAGCTGATAGCAACTCCTGGAGCGTTCTGTTTCTTAGAAGCTATCTGAGGTAGCAAGGACTTCTCGTACCATGTTTCATAAGCGCCGACAAACATTCACTTGTGGTGTAGATGCGTAGATGGCCTTCCTTAGAGGGAGGTCAAGTTTCGGTACCAAGGGGATAGGTTAGCTTGCACTTGCGACGCTTCCTGTCTTCATTTATAAAACCATGCGCAGAAAATTGGAGGAAGCGAGTACAGTCATTCCCTACCCGGATGCGAATCTAATCACATAGCGCTAAGCTGCGCTTCAAACGGGGGATTCAGTAAAGCCGTCTTTATGCTAAGCTAGAAGTTGAAGACTGCAAAGCCAAGGACCAGAAATTCATGTGTACAAATTCAGAAGACGTGAGGACTACTTCTCTCGCGGAAAGGTTGGTCTTAAGAAACAAGACGCCAAAACTCGCGTCCAATTGAAGCTTGAAGATCAGGTAGAAGATCAGGCGTTAAAACCCCTTGAAAAAGTTTGCCTGAGTATAGCTGCTAGCTTATTCCGCGCTATACTTACATCATCATCGGTGTCCTGAACCCTCAACTGAGGGCACGCCAAGACCGTGGATTACGCGGTCACATGACTCATCTACCACCTTCACTCACCACAAACCCGCTGCAAAAATAAAGATAACTCACGCCACAGCTACAAATCGAACCGTGCAAAAAATAGGCAACGGTTTTTCGTTTTGCACCCAGGCGCCGTACATAGTAGGGGATCTGCGGGGTGAACCAGTCAAATAGTATCAAAGATAATTCCCGTTGCGCCTGGCTGTTAGACCAGACGCTCCTGTAGTGCTCAGTCCTTTCGTTGCAATAATGTAGGCACCGAATTAAATATATATAGTGCAATAATATTCTCTATGGTAGAGAAATGTTGAACAACGCAGTGTGCGACCTTCACCGAGCACGTGCCTAAACTACCGCCCGAGAGAACTCCTTCACCGCGAAGCAACATATTAGTGGTGACTGCTACAAACCTGGCCCTCGTGGCCCTACATCCGAGTTCTTCAAGTCGCACCTTCAGCGGGGCGCTTCCAAAGTTCACTACCATCCCAGCGTTATTTCGCAGAGAGTCTTCTCTGAGTCGCGAGAGGTTCTGTGACCACAACATGTAGGCATACGGTATTATTACCGCAGATATCCTACCAGCTACATGCACTCCGTACGTCGACTACCGTAGTGAAAGACTGCAGCTACCATCCTTCTTCCATGCTTTTATTTCCGCACCCCTACTAGACCACTGCATGTAGAACAATCCACAGCACGCACCCAGTCTTCCCATCCAACAAGATCACGTCTGCGCCTCCACCAGGCACACGATCAGAACACCACGCACGCATACATCTCCTACACACACACACCCCCCAATCGCTCAACCGACTCGGATTTCCCCTGCCCTTAATACCATACTATACGACCTCCAAACCCCCTCGCCTTAGCCCTGTCCTATCCACTGCTTTCACCATCCTTCTCACAAGGAAAACAACGCCGCCAACCTTCGGAATGAGTGACTGAGACCAGGCTTGTCTTGAGCGCGATGGGCGTCCACACGCTTCGCCTTGCGTAGTTTTGACTCCTTTGTGCTAAGGCAGAATACATAGAATCACTTTCACGTTCACTTTACCCTCGCCGCATCACACCAAAAGCCCAACAATGCGCGTCACCACAACCACTTTTACCTCTACAATCACAACCCACAGTCACAAAAAACCAGTTAACAGTGTTCTGAAATCAGCACGCGCCACAAATGCATTCAAGCCCCCTCATCTTCACACTTCACATTCTTCACCTCGCCCACCCCCAGCTCTCTCTTACACGCCTAATACCTAACTATACAAGGGGAATCATACCGTACCATACACCCATTGAAAAAAAAAAGAAAACGACTGCACTACGCCAATGCACTTTACCTTCAAACTTCGCCTCCAGGATGCGAGTCCTTCATAACTTGCTGTTCACCATTCGCCTCCCCTTTCTTCACCTCTCCTTTCTCCCCTCCAACCTTCTCCCCCTTCCCCCCATCCGCCTCCTTCTTCCCCCTAATCAACTCCCCCTTCTCATCCCTAGGTATCCTCGTCCACCCCGTCTTAAACCTCTTCTTACTCGGGTCAAACCGCGGCAGCGGATGCGCCTCCGTATTCAGCACGATCTGATCCAGGGGCAGGAGGTCCGTGGGAGAGAAGAGGAGGTAGAAGTACTTCAGCGTTTCGGCCTGCATCTCTCGTTAGCCCCACCCCTTTTAAAAGCCCCGAAAGAAAAAGCGATGTTAGGGGGCCAGGCCAGTGGGAAAGGGAAGGGAATAAATAACTCACCAACCAAAAACTCTCCATATTATCCCTCAACACAGGCGGCTTAACCATAACATCCGCCACACTCGAAAACCCACCCCCGCTCTCCACCATACTCCACTTGACAAACGCCTCGAACATTTCCCACCCCCAGTGCCTGTACATCTCATCGCCCGTGATACGCCACAGGTAAAACAGACTCTCCACCGTCTCGGGTCGCTGCAGATTATGCGCATCGGCGGGCTTGACTATGAAATCCTTCTTCCACTCCGCGCCCTCGGTGTCCTCCATCTCGGACTGCGAGTGCAAGATCTTGTCCGTGTACATTTTGGGCGGGTCGTCGAGTTCAAAGTGTGCGATTTCCGGGGCGAGCCCGGTCGTGGTGGAGCGATACATGCCCATGCAGGTTTTGGTGAGTTCGCGCGCGAGGATCAGGTCTTCTTCTTTTTGCTTGGTCCAGGAGGGGAGTTTGCGGGCTGAGCTGACGGTGAGACCGCCCGTGACTGCTAGCGCGATGGTGCCCGGCATGAAGCAGACGAGATGGTCGACTTTGGGATGTAGTCTGCCTCCGAGGCCGTTCGGTCGTTCGGCTAGTACCGTGAACTGGTAGCCCTTTGAGTAGGTGAGGAGGTGTTTTTTGACGCCCTTGAGGGACTCCTCCCACATGTCTAGGTATACCGGTTCCTGTTTGTCGGTCTGGAAGTATTGCTTGATCAGGTACTCGTAGTACGAGTCTCCGCGACTTCCTAGACGGATCTCGTCGCCGCGGAAGGTGCCTTTATCGGCGTAGATGAAGATGGGGACCAGGCCGTCTTTGACGCCGTTGTCGTCGATGACTTGCATGACTTTTTCCGCCTTTTCCCAGTAATGCGATTCTCCGGTGAGGAAGGCGAGGTACTTCATTTCGAGCTGCAGGGTTGCTGCTTCGGCAGTCGAACTGGCACCGCCGTCGGCATGGGAACTTTTGCCTTCGCCCGTTTTGAGGATCACGCTGGCCCAGGGGATACCGCTGGGGCTTTCGTAGGCGCCGGATAGTCTGTCTGCGAGGTCGACGGCTTTTTCTAGGAACAAGTCCTCTTCATTCGCGTTCTCGGGTTTGAGACCGGGGAGCGTGTCTTGCAGGTAGTGCGCCGAGAGCAGGCCGCCAAGCATGCGGATTGTAGTCTCAAAAGTATTGACATCTTGGTCTTTATCGTAGTTCAGCGTCGTAGAAACCCATTCGCGAGCGTGCTTGAGTTCCTTGGTGAGGTTCATAATCATGAGGGTATCGAGGGCATCCACAATGATCCAGCCCAGACCATTCGGCTCAGCCATATACCGACCCGTCCGAGAAACAGGATGATACTCGTCATATCCTGCCATTGTCAGCTCTACCTCATCCCAACTCCAGAGGAATCATCAACCTACCCCACCCATGCTCCTCATACCCCTTCCAACTAAGCAAAAAAGCATCCCTAACACTCTCCCTCCTCTTCTCCCAATCAACCTTCTTCCCCTTCTCGGCACCCCTCCCCAAATCCTTCAACCCCTTCCCCCACCCCTCACTCCCACCCTTGCTCACCTCCACACCCCCGAACCATCCCAACCACCAAAACACCCCCAACAATGCCCCAACAATCAACGCTATCCGCCTCTTCCCGCCACACCACCTCCGCGCCTCTCTCCGCACCCCATGCCCATACCCCGACCCGGCCGGCTTGTCTTTATACATTGGCAATCCCTTCTCGTTGCCGGTGAATTTGCTCCATACGTTATCTTCGAAGCGGCGTTGCGCGTCGTCGAATCTGGGCACGCGGCTGGGGATCTGGAAGGACATGTCTGCGTCGGACGGCGAGGGCGGCCTTTATTATACGGCGGCGGTGGAATGTTCGGCGGTGGCACAGTAGACGAGACGAGGGAGAGTGCTGCTGCGACGCGTGCGGGTTTACCGTGCTTTGCCGCAGGACATTCACGTGCTGTTACTCTCTGCGCCCTTGCCTGCCTAGGCGCGGAGATGTTCCAATTCTTGCAGCCCTGGGTCTAGCACGAGATAGAAAATCTCAATAGGGAGCTCATGCATTGATCATGGAGGAACGATGGCGCCTGGAGGTGCATCTGGGGAAGCTTGGACAGGTGTTCTCACTCTTCTCCGGCGAAGCTTTTTCGGCTGATTGGTCGAGAGGCGGCAGGTCAGGGATGTAGCTTCCGCCACTTTCTGCACGAGCCACTGTGGCTTTAACGTTGAAGTAGCGCCACCTCATCGACATGGACGAGAAGGGAAAGGGCGATTTCAACTCCAAACCGTTAGTAAACACACAATTACAGCAAGAGCTTTGTTGAACTACAGCAACCACTCCCATCAAAAACCAAACAACCACCATGCAGAACCCCAACAGCCCAAGCCACATCCCGTCCTTCGACTTCGTCACCATTACACCGATAAACGTCATGTGCGTAAAAGAAGAATTATGTTTCCTCATATTCGCATGCTGTTCCTGTATCCCAGGCCTCTACCACTGCTTCTTCTCTCCCCAAAAAGAGAGACCTAATAATTCCGCTACCGAACAAAATACTTGAACGCAACGACACTGTGACCACTAAACGACACGAGCCCCTTCCCTAGCTCCCCATTTCCAGACGACCAGCAGCAAAATCCAAAGATGAAGCACCTCGAAATCGACCCCACGACCTCCGGTCCACCCACAAAAGCAATCTCCTTCGTCCCACCCTCCATGCCCGAAGCCACAATGACCCAACTCCACCCAACAACGCCCGACAACAAAGACACAAACGCCACCCTCTTCTTCATCGGCACCGCAACCACGATCCTCGAATGGGAGGGCATACACATCCTCACAGACCCAAACTTCCTCCACGCAGGCGACCACGTGCATCTCGGGCCTGGCGTGTCAGCAACGCGGCAAACGAACCCAGCCATCGATCTAGAACAACTTCCGCGCATCGATGCAGTCCTACTCTCGCATTACCATGAAGATCACTTCGACAGGGAGGTTGAGGAGAAGCTGAAGCGTGAGATTCCGATTATTACGACACCGCATGCGAAGAGCTGTCTGACGGCCAAGGGCGAGGAGTCGTTTACTGCTGTTCATGCGCTGGATTTCTTCGAGTCGATGAGGTTGGATGTCAAGACGGGTAAGATACAAGGCGGGCAGAAACCTAGTGTGAAGGTTACGGGGATGCCGGGGAAACATGTTCCCCCTGGGCCGTTGTCGGTGGCGAATGATTTGCTGAAAGCGGTGCCGCCGACGAATGGGTGGATGGTGGAGTTGGGGTACGGGAGTACGGGGAATGAGGACCAGTTCGATTGCGGGTATCGGATTTACATTTCGGGGGATACGCTTCTGGTATGTTGGTACTTGGTGTGGAGTGAGCGTGGCTGACTGTCTAGGTGGATGAATTGAAGGAGATTCCGGAACGGTACAGCGACCAGCAGATCGACTTGATGCTGATCCATCTAGGCGGCACAACGATTCCGGGCCCGAGCATGCCGCTGTTGATGGTGACGATGGATGCAAAGCAGGGTGTTCAACTGATGCAGCTCATCAATCCAGACATAACCATACCGATCCACTATGACGACTACGACGTCTTCACGTCGCCGTTATCAGACTTCAAGAAAGCGGTCCAGGAGGCAGGGTTGAGCGAGAAAGTCGTATATCTAGATCGCAAGGACGAGTACAAGTTTAACGTACAGCACGGCATTTCTAGTAATCGTTAGCCACAATCTCAACACATCCCCATCCCCTTCTCCCACAAAGGTTGCGCATGCCATGGAACGTGTGTGAAGTTTGAGATGTTTTCATTTCTGATGGACGCCCATGATGTCGGGTCCAGTATGCCAGTTCAGTGAAATGTATCCGATGAGACGCCTCGTCCGCCTATCCGACCAACCGACCGGACACGTATCAATCATGCATCATATCCACTTCCCCTCCCCTATCATCCCCATTCTCCTCAGCATTCGCAGCCCATCATCGCCACGCACCGTCCGCTCGCGAGAAGTCGTTTATGCGCGCTTGCCCTTGGGGTTCTTCTTGCCGATGTCGGTGATGGTGAGCCCTGCAGACATCTATTAGCCCAGTCCTCCCAATTTCCCAATATCCCGAGAGCGATTGTGGGATACGTAGAGGATAGAACGTACCCGGAGGCAGACTCTGCTTGAGCTTCTCAGCCTTATCGTTGTCCTTCAGGACAAGCGTGTAGACGAAGCGGTTGCATCGGACCTTGAACTTGATGTTGTTGCTCTTCTGGTTCTTCTTGATGCCGGCAGCTATGGTATTTTCATGTCAGCACTCAATTTCCTAGAACTCTCCACTGTTCCAGTTCTCTCGCCACAATCCCCTCCTCAATTGCGCTCTCCCCCTCCTCTTCCTTGCATTGTGCGATGCGATGCGCCGCGGAGAAGTAGACGTACACTTGGCATCCTTCCTCCTGCAGATCTCGATGAACTGCTTGATATCTGAGACTTCGGAAGGCATCGTGACGGTATGTGCTCGAGGATCGAAGTCGTCTAGTTCGGGTTCGTGGAGCGATCGTGGGAATGTTTCTCGACGGAAGCCTCGCGAAATTGTTTTGGTGCGGAGGAAATTCGCTTGTGCCGCGCACGGGCCACTACCTCGGATCCAGCGCTAACGCGAAAGGGGTATGGTCTGGTTTAGAGGGATGACGACGTGTGGCGTTTCCACGGGAATGCTACATATATAGTATGTACGTGGACGCGAAAGTGTTGCCTAAGATATTATTTTCTACTTGATACCACGTCTCTTCTATTTTGAAACCTTTCACCCTAAGCTACCTTGCCTCTCATAAACCTCGCGCCTCTTCTCCTCTCTCCTCTAAAGCCACATCCCATATCTCCTCTCCCGCTCACCTACCTCTCTCCTCGAATCCCCCAAAACACCAAATATCAAACGATCAAAACATCAAACAACCAAAATGCCAACACCACTCGACCGCGCCACAAGCTCCCGAGTAAGCCATCCTCCATCCGTCCTCCCTATCCCACCCCAATCCCTCCACCCCACGCACTCCCTCCACCAAAGTCCAACACCAAAACTCACCCCACCAAACCACCAGACCCCCTTCTTCGCCTTTGCCGCCATCATAACCGGCGTCGCTGCATGGACGATCTGGGGCAACGACATCTTCCCGAGCCAAGACCCCACCGGCGGTACGTTGCTTTTGCTTCTTTTCTTCTTCATTGGGATGCTTTTACTTGCCGCTTTGGTGTTCCGCATGTTCTGGATGTGATTTGATGGGATGGATGAGGTGGAGTGCGTTGAAAAGTAGGAGCGTTGAAGAGCAGGAAGCGGGGTGGTGAGCCCGCGGTGTATCACGCCCTCATTCCTCCCATCGCCTTCTATTTCCACCCCCTGCCCTGTTTGGAGCTCTCCCACTTCATCATCACAGAGATACCCACACCCACACCCACACCCACGTACACGTACACGTACCCGTACACATACGCATCCACACTCAGCACCTTCTCCGCCCCCCTCCCTCGCTAACATCTCCCACTAACATCCTCCCCTCCAGACCCTGAATCCTGGACCCACGAGCAATGCCTAACATGGTTGAACAAGGTAACTATAATCCCTTCCCCCTTCCCCCTCCTCCATCTTCCATCTTCCATCTTCCACCTCTCCTCTCCTCCACCCTCCCCCTCCACCTTTCACCTCCTCCTCCCCAGCATCCCAATACCCACCCTACACCGTCCCCACCAAAACCAAAACCACAACCAAAACCCCGCACTAACTTTCCCTTCCACCCCTTAGCGCAATCTCCACCCCTCCCCGCTCGCCACGCGCGACGTCCTCCTAGAGCGGGTCAGGGATAACATGAGGGTTTCGGTTTCGCGACCGTGAGGGAGGCCTGGTTTGGGCAAGAGGGGGATGGAGGGCGCGGAGGACGGAGGACGGAGGACGGAAGATGGAGGGTTGGGTTGGGATAGTGTTGGTTTGGTTTGGATGTTTATCCCGCGATCCGCGATAACGACAGGGGTTTTCATTGTTTGATTGGGGGAGCGGTAGTGGTAGTGGTATTGGTATATGTAAGGGGAAAGGATAGGATGGGATGGGATGGTAGACATTGGGAATTGGAATTGGGTTCTGTCTGATGTCGAATCTTGTGACTTGTTGGTTTCGTACGTACGTCATGTGATGGTTGGATTGGTTTTACTTTTATGATTGCCATTGCATGTGATGAGTAGAGAAACAAGACAAGACTGGAGTAAGGAAAAGGTGAAGGGAAGGGGAGGAGAGTAAACCTAGCAGGCCAAGGAAGGAAGAGCAAGAGCAAGCAGGAAGTCGACTCTCTAGAGAGTCAAACCATGGCGGCCATAGCAGCCATGAACCCTCAAATCCACCCCACCGTTCAAGCCCCAACCCACTCGCCACAAAGAAAGAACCATAAACCTCACCTCATACCCGTTATCCGCCCCCGCCCCGCCTTTGACCACATTTTCCCCTTTCAAAAAGCCCCAATGAAAATCGAAAATTGCACCTCTCACCCCCATCCAAAACCCTCAAGCTCACCACGCATCCCCAACCCCATCCACCCACGAGACCGAAAATTTTCCACTCCAGACGCCCTCCCTGGACTCATCGAGTGGAAAACTCCCCGTCCAAACCCAAGATACCAAATCCACACTTTACACCAGCACCACCACCAGCACCACCACGCCCACGTCCGCGCCTCCAAATCCTTCACCTCACAGCCCACAGCCCCTACCCCTCTTCCCCAAAACCACGCACTGTGCATCTGACAGCCTACTCGCTGCTCTCAGCCGCCTTGAAGGCCTTGAGCAAATTAGCTTCCTCACGAAGATGCAGCAACTCCTCGCTCTGTCCCCTTTGTTCGTCTTCCAGCTCCTTGCTCGCGCGCTCAATCTCCTCAGCCATCTGCGCGTCGTAGACAGCTAACTGTTCCTTGACTTCCGCTCGCTTAGTAGCGATTTTCTCGCGATGGGCTTTGGCGAGGCGTAATTTCTTGCGGAGTTCGGCGAGGATTTGCGTCTGCGAGGTTGCTGGGACGTTTGATGGGTTGGAAGGCGTGGAGGACGGTGGAGCGGTGGCGGGTCGTTTTGTACGCTTGACGATGGGCGAGAGGGGCATTTTCTGCTGTGCGGGGCGCTTCGTGGGGAGGACTAGAGGGGCGGGACGCTTCTTCGCAGCTGCGGGAGTGGGCTGGGAAGGCTTCGGGGTGGCTTCTTTGGCTGGGCTGGGCACTGTGTTCTCGTTGATATTGGAAGGCTCAGACGGGGAATCGCTAGTCGTGGATTGTGTCGATGCTTTGTCTGCGGTATCGAGCTTGCTGTTCTGCTCACTCTCTTGCGCCGGTGTGGGCTGCTCTTCGGATTTCTCGGGCTCGACAGCAGCCTCGGAGGCCGTGACGTTGTCCGCTTTAGTGGCAGGCGCATGTGTTGGCTCTTCATCGGCATCTTCGTCTTTACTGGCACGCCGTAGCTCTGGGCTAGGCGAACGCTCAGGAGTGCTTTCGTCTTCGTCCTCTTGAGCTCGAGGCGAGGTTGGGAATTTAGGCGGCGCCTTCATGACAAGCGGAGTCGGAGGAATGGAAGATGCCTGAGTAGAGGCATCGTCGTCGCCCATTTTAGGCGGCTTCAGACCTGACTTCAATTGTGGTACGGGCTCGAGCTGCAGAACATGTGCGGCATTTCGGTCTTTGGACTTTGGATGGTAATTCGCTTCCATCTCTTGCTGGTCAATGGCTGCCTGGCTCCGGTAGTGAAACCTGAAAATAGCCCATGGCTGCTTCCCTGGTCGCTTCGATGTCATATCCCTCCTATGACGGTTCGAAGCAGCCTTATCGAGGGTTTGACAATTCTCTTCGCCGATCATCTCGAACTCTGGTGCGAGCCTCTTGAAAGTCAGTGCAGCGGGCTCAGCGTCCTCTTCCTCCTTCGCTTGCTTGAAATAAGTGGGTATACCGTCGATACTGTACTCTTCACCAAAGGCCCGCAGCACAGAAACCCTGACTTCGATGGTTCCGACCGTCTCTTTGCCTTCGCCTTGGATAGGAACGAGTGCTTCCAACGGAGCGACCTTGATCTCTGTATCTCTGTCTCCACTCGCAGTCTGATAGAGGAAGATTTGGGTTTCGTACTTCTTGCTAGCTTGGTGCGATACCGATTTACCCTTGTATCGATGCGACTTTCGAAGTACCCCGTCAATTAGGACGTCGTGGAAGATGCTCATTGTCTAGCCCTGTCAGTATCTACAAAATCCTGTTGCCTAGCGGCGTCACGTACCGTTCCATGAAATCTCGTCGTGACTTTCGGTGTCATGTCCTCGGCAACGGCAACGTAGCAGCAGATCGCACCATCGCCGGCGTCCACGTACTCGTCATATTCGGTGAGCGCATCCATCTGACCTTTGACATATAAGTGGACGTCCAGCCTTCGGTCGGTTCCCTTCTCCTCCACCTTCATGTTGAGAAGTGTTGATCTGGGTGTTGCGTGGAGACTGTAATGGATTGTCGGTCGGAGAGCGGAAATGAAGCTATGGCTAGGAGAGTAGACGCAGGGATCTCTGGAGGCCGGAGGTGTTCAATATGTGCCAACTAGGACAGGTAGTAAGATAATCTTCTCGGCCGTCAATCTGAGATGACTCAAACTCGTATCCGGAGTGAAGAAGCACAAAACTTAGCCCCGCAGTGCTGGGATGGAGAATTGAGTCGCTGACACTGGTATCGCGGCTTGCTCGTATTTGCTAGAAAATTGTGCTGTCCAGTTGAAGCGCATTAAGCGTTGGAAGGTTGTGGGTAGGATTGCCCTTGTAGATTGGGATGTAAGAAGGATGGAGGATGGAGGATGTACGTTCTATATATGTATAGGACTCGCTCCCTCGCCTCCAAGAGAAGTGGGGCTAGGTGAGAGAAACAGGACTTCCCCGGTAAGAGTAGCGTATGGGCAAGTGATAGAAAAGAGTCCTCACGGCCGTTTGGTGTCGAAGGCGTAATTATAGGGTAAAGAGCCTTCGCAACATGCTCGTCAACCTATGGGAGGCGAAATCCAAAACAATGTTTCGGGATTAGGGAAATCGAAGAAGCGCCCAAGACTAGAATAAAACGACGAACAAAATTGCAGCAGTGAGTGACTTGACTGAAAGGAAACGCGCAAAATGTTCAAAGAATACGCAAGACAGGTTCTTCCTGGGAGACGCTCTCCCACTTACCATTCTCATCCCTCCTTTCGGTCTTCTTGATCTCAACACCTGCACGCTCCTCCCAGCTCTTCAAGCATTCGGAGTGGTCAGCCCCAGGAGACACCTTCTTCATTGAGTCCTCGAGGTACTTCAATGCCAGCGCCGGTAGGTCAGACTGGAAGCCGGACTTGTCGATGACGTCTTTGGCGATCTTGACGTCTTTGACAAGAAGTTCGAGCTGATAGCCGGTGTCATACGACTTCAAGTTTTTCATCGAGTATTTTGTAGAGAAGTTGACACCTGTGCCGACATTCATGACATCGATCATGGTCTGCGGATCAAGACCGAGCTTCTGACCGGTTACCTGAGACTATTAACCTCATAGCCAATACCATTTAGTCGCCTGCTGACCAAAGCATCGCAGAGAGCGATGATGCTGCCAACGCTCACATAGTTGTTGAGCGTCTTCATGGTGTGGCCGGCGCCGAGGCCACCCATCGGAAATACGTGCGTACTCATGTCTTTGAGTATCGGCAAGACTTTCCCCAGAACGTCGGGCTTATCGCTGCCGACCATGAGCGTTGCACCCCCTGTGTCAATGGCGTGCAGCTGCTCCTGGGTGATGGGCGAATCAATAAGATCGACGTGCAGCCGACTCAACTCAAGACCCAGGGCGCGTGTATCAAAAGGCGACGATGAGCTGGTATCAATCACAATCGAACCTGGTAATGGTAAGATATGGCATCCGCAGCCATCAGAGAGTCATGCCTGGCTTCAGATGCGGCGCGATGCCTTGTTCGCCCAGCAGAACGTCGTTCACCACACTTCCATTCGGTAACATAGTGACGACGACTTCGCAGTTGGTGAAAGAGTCCGGCTCGGAAGAAGCGATCCTGCACTTGGGATATTCTTCGACGAACTTGATGCCTCGGGCGGGATCCGCATCGCGGACTAGGAGACGATATCCTTTCTTTGCGAGGCAGGCGGCCATGGGATAGCCGGCGTTCCCGAGGCCCACGTATCCAATGGTCGGTTCTTCCATGTTTGAGGGGGTTGGGTTGAAAGAAGAGCATGAGGAATAAAAACAAGCTCGGATGACATCCGACGGCCGCAGCGATAGATATTAAGCTCGAGTGACGTTGAACAGCATTGTATTTAGGCGGAGCTATTCCGCCTACCCCACAATGATCAAGTGGCGAGGAGTTGGCCAATTGGAGGTTGGAGATGCAAATATACAGATGAATGTGCAACAATTTGAAGATGTGTAGAAGTTGGGTTGAGGTTGGGGTTGAGTACAGGACGCATATATTGGGTTCTCCAGGTGAAAGAGATGGTTTAAAACGAAGCGGGCAAGTGCGATGAGGGCGACGCAAGGTTGGCAGTTGCCACCGTGTCCAGTATCAAACCTTGTGTGCACAGATACATTATTGAAGAATATCTGGTTGTATATGAAGATGAAGTCGAACGTGATAAAGAAAAAGCGCAATACTTTATCTCCAGAGGGAGGATCTGCAGCACGGGCACATTCACATGCCAGACATCGGATGAAAACAAGAGGCTCAAGAAGCATGACAAGGTGCGGTACCGCAGGAAAGGTCCTGGTAAACACTAGCATCAGCATACAGTAAGCTCAGTGGTATGGTCCATCAAACATGTCAACAATCCGTTGTTATTCCAAAGATGCACCTGGGAATTAAAAGTCTGCGTCGGTCACTCCCGCGGTAAGTTGCCGGTATGGACGTGCCAAGGCGTCCTTGCTTTTTCGGCCGCCCGAAGCTCCAGCTTGTTCTTGGTCTTTGATCTTGCGCAAATCCCTCACAACCACCACTCTGACACGTCCAACCGCCACAATGCTATCGAGGACCTCCCAGAAGACGGCCCAGGTACGATATCACTTGCATACCAGCAATTGAAACTCCAAAGGGACAGGGCACAGCTGACGCGCGATAGACGCTCCTGCGGGGCGCAAAGCCTGTATCGCGATGGACAGCGGGTCCTTCAATGGCCTCCCGCAGTACGCTCCTCTTTTGACCTCTCGCCGACTCTGCTGATACGTGATAGCCTTCGCGACCGTCAACCAGGACATCTTCAAGCCCACCAAGTTCGGCGGTAAATACACCGTGACCCTGATCCCCGGTACGCCGCCTGGACATTCACCTTCACCCACAGGCAATTGCTGACATGTATAGGTGACGGAATCGGTGCTGAGGTGACGGAATCGGTCAAGGAGATCTTCAAGGCGGACAATGTGCCCGTCGAGTGGGAGCAGGTCAACGTCTCCGGTGTCGAGTCGGGCGACAAGAATGCCGAGACGCTCTTCCGTGAAGCCATCGCCTCGCTCAAGCGCAACAAACTAGGTCTGAAAGGCATCCTCCACACGCCCGTCGAGCGATCCGGCCACCAGTCGTTCAACGTCGCCCTGCGCCAGGAGCTCGACATCTATGCGTCCATTGTCCTGATCAAGAACATCCCCGGCTACGAAACGCGCCACAAGAATATCGACCTTTGCATCGTGCGTGAGAACACCGAGGGCGAATACTCTGGTCTGGAACATCAGTCCGTCAGCGGCGTCGTCGAGTCGCTCAAGATCATCACACGCGCGAAATCAGAGCGCATTGCCAAATTCGCCTTTGCCTTCGCCCTCGCCAACAACCGCAAGAAGGTCACCTGCATCCACAAGGCCAACATCATGAAGCTGGCCGATGGTCTGTTCCGCAACACGTGCAAGAAGGTGTCCGAGGACTATCCGACTGTGGAATACAGCGACATGATTGTGGACAACGCCTCCATGCAGTGCGTGTCGAGGCCGCAGCAGTTCGACGTCATGGTCATGCCCAACCTGTACGGAGGTATCTTGTCCAACATTGGTGCTGGTCTGGTCGGCGGCCCCGGTATCGTGCCCGGGTGTAACATGGGTCGCGAGGTTGCCGTGTTCGAGCCTGGATGCCGTCACGTCGGTCTCGACATCCAGGGCAAGGACCAAGCCAACCCCACTGCTTTGACCCTGTCCGCCGCCATGATGCTGCGACACCTCGGTCTCGACGACCACGCCAACCGCATCTCTCAGTCCGTATACAAGGTCATTGAGGAGGGGTACGTATGCCTACAACCAAGTAAAAACCAACGCTAACATCCCCCAGCAAAGTACGGACGCGCGACATGGGCGGCGACTCCACGACTCACGAGTTCACCCGCGCCATCCTCGCCCAGATGGAGAAGGCATGAGCCAAGCATGAATTTTTCATTTAGCTGACTTTGGACAGCACGAGGACAGTCCCATTCAACGAACGCATCTGAGATGGACATCTCCCGATTTGGGTTGACTGCACTTGCACTTGCTTTTTTGACTTTACGACTAGACCCGACGGCATCATGTACAAGTAGGCAGCTTCCGGATGTGAATAGAGCTGTATTTTTATTGGTATATAGCTTGCATGCATGAATCGATTCTATCCCCTTCCTATAGCCGCAAACGCCGCGCTATGCTTCGTAAATCATGATATTGAAAGAAACGAAGACCCACCTTCCAGAGCCGGAGAGAAACGCGAGGTTCCCCAGTCTGTACCGGGCAACGAAAAGAAAAAGCAGATCAAAACTGCACCCTCCTCTTCCTCCCCGTATACTTTGAACTCGCCTTCACCACCTTCCCCTTCCTCTCCATCTGTTCCTTCTTCCTCAAAATCCACGCCCTCCCCCCCTTCCTCTCCTCCCCCCTCTTCCTCCCCGCCCCCCTCCTCCCATCCACAACATCAACCCCCTCCAACCCACTCACCACCCCCGTAATCTCCCCGCCCCCGACCGTCAACACCAAATAAGTCTTCGCGTTCTTCGTCCCCTCATCATCCTCCAACAACCCCGCGCCAAACCCAGCCTTAATCGCCGCCTGCGCCACCATCTTCTTCTGCGCCTCGTTCTTCGGATAGAACTGACACACGGCCCTCCCCCCCCGGCGCAACGCCGCATACAACCCGCCAAAAAACCTATTCAAGCGCCCAGCCGCCGTTTCCAAACTCGTCTCCGCATTGCACAGCCACTGTATCGCGCTGATGCTTATCGCGGCATCGAAGGTCCCCGCGCGGAACGGCACGCCCTGCCCCGCGTCCGCGAGGAAGAGGTCGCCGTCGACTTCCTTGTCCAGCGCCACGCTGAGCATCGCCGAGGATATGTCCAGACCGATCCAGATGTGCGGCCCGCCGGGCGTGCCTGAGGAGCTGGGTTGAGAGAGGATTTCTCCGGAGAGGCCGGAGCCGCAGCCCACGTCGAGGATTAGGGAGGAGGAGGGGAGGGAGAGCAGGGAGAGGGCGCGGTGGGTCATGCTTGATTGGATGGTTTGGATGCGGGAGGAGGTGGTGTATTTTTGGGATTCGGCGTCGTTGTAGAAGAGGTCGGGGGGTCTGGGAGGGGTTAGTTGGTGGTGGGTTGAGGGGAGGGGGGATGGACAGTGTGTCTTCGGGGCGGGACATTTTTGGCGGTTGCAGTGCTGTGGTATCCCAGTTCGGGGGAGAAGCCGTGGTGGTAAAAGAGGGTGAGTGGTATTTTGGAAGCGTTGTCGCGCAATTGTCGTTGTTGTTGAACGCCAAGATGTCGAATAACTTTTTTTAGTGGTGGTAGTGGTTCTCTCCACCAGCTCGGCGCTCTTGCCCCACACTCCCCGGCCCCGGAGAAACTATCTCCCCGCCCGGCTTAAGAGCCACCTATGTGACCTCATCTCTCAGGCAGTCCGTCATCGCCGTTCTGAAGCTTCTAAAGCTCCACGTCCCTTCCCTCATAAAGGCACATCCGTCGCCATGTGGATATTACCGCTGCTGGGATATATCGGAGTCATACTAGGTTTTGCGTTCTTGACGCTTGCGATAGGTAAGCATTCACACTTCCCAGCATGTAAAGACGAAGTGAGGTGACTACCATGGCCGGTATAGAAATATCATGCTGATATGGAAAATAAAACAGCATCGGGCCTATACTACCTCTCCGAACTCGTCGAAGAACACACCGTGCTCGCCAAACGCCTCCTCACACAGCTCATCTACGGCGTCATCGGCATCCAGCTCCTTCTCCTCGTCGTCGATGGCTTCCCCCTTGGTTTGAGCGCGCTGAGTATCGGCTCGCATGTGCTGTATGCGCAGAATTTGAGGAGGTTTCCGATTGTGAAATTGACAGATCCGTTGTTTTTGACTTCGTGTGGTATGTTGATACTTTTCTTTCTGGGGTTGTTGGGGAGGGCTTGGGTTGGGCTGTATGGTTCTGGGGGTTTGGAAAGGGATATTGTGGAACGGATATGGCTAACAAGAGTGGTGAACAGGCCTCGTTATTCTAAACCACTACGTCTGGTTCCGCCACTTTAGCGCCCCGCCAACACACCACTCGTCATACCCCTACACGCGCGATCCCTCAATCCCCACCTTCACCGAAATCGCATCCTACTTCGGCCTCTGCGTCTGGCTAGTCCCGTTCGCGCTCTTCGTCTCGCTCTCCGCTGGCGAAAACGTACTACCCTCCATGGGCTCCGAGTACGCGACGGGCGAGGGAAGCAGTTTCATAAGCGCGGGGAAAGCGCCCGCGGCTGGGTTTGGGACTGGTGTGGCGGGAATGGATGGGGTTACGGGAGGGGTCACGGGGAGAAGAAAGAGGAGTGGAACGAATGCGGGGATGGCCAAGGCGACGGTCAATCGCGTCAGGGAGTGGGTGGGCGAGACGGGGGAGGTTATGGGGTTTTGGAAGGGGGAGAGGACGAGGCCTACATTTTAGATGATGGGCGATATGATATGATTTTCTATGGGTTATGTGAATGTGAATTTTATTACTTTTGGAGATGGAGTACGATTGAGATCAAGTGACGATGCATGAGTGTATGCAATCCAATCCTCTTCATGCAGTTACGTAAGTCCCATTTCATAACTTTCCCATCGGACTCTTCTTTTTTCATTACAGAAACCTAGTCTCGTATCGTACCTATCTGCACCTCATCCGATGCGGTTAGCTAATTCCCTAGTAGTACCCACACGCACGCTTACGCAGCTACCCGATTGACTATCATCATTGGTACCACTTGGACTATCAGCGGCGTACACCGCTGTCGCCCAACCCAACCCCACCTACACTAAGCTTACAAACTTCTCTTTCTTCCCGTCAATCCCTTGCACGCACACACAACGCAAGCAGACGCGAGTCTGTAGCCATCAACATTGAACATGGACGCCAAAGTCAAATACCTCCTCTCGCTCAATGCGGTGCGAGACCGCGCCCAAAAAGTCGGCCAAGCCGCCGAAGCAGGGAAACTGAGCCACTTCGACGTGCATGAAGAGCGTCTGGGGGATGTCGCTGAGTTTGTGACTTCTGTTATTACAGTAATGCGTTCTCTCAGTTCAGTTCAGTCCCGTCTGGAAAAAATGCTGGTCTCATCTTTTTCACACGTTACTAACGTCATCGTGTCTTGTCTCTCCACAGCGCGACTTCGGCCCCGATAACTACCACACCATCCCGCCGCACGGCCGCTGGCAACACTTTGAAACCGGCGGTATCCCGCGCATCGCCAGCCTCCTCTCTGAATGGAGGGCGGCTGACGGCGGTGGCGTGGATGATAGGGAGATCACGAGGAGGCTTGTTGATCTCTTCTTCGTTTCTGTGCTGTTGGATGCGGGGGCGGGGGATCAGTGGCGGTTCAAGGAGCCCGGGACTGAGAGGGTGTATGAGCGGAGCGAGGGGATTGCTGTGGCGAGTTTGTGGATGTTTAAGGGGTTGGTTTTCACGGTGGGGAAGGAGGCGGGGGGGATGGTCGTTGATGGTGAGTTCTTTCCAGATGTTTTGGGATTGAGGGTGGGTTTGGATGGCACTGACGTGTGTGTGGTTGCGTGTATAGGGAAGGGATTAGAAGGATTGAAGACGCAGACTCTAGCGGAGTACTTCCAGATCACGGAGACGAATCCGATTCTCGGCCTTGAGTCTCGCGCGGAGCTACTAAGGGGCTTGGGCACATCTCTGCTTTCGCAGCCTGAAGTCTTTGGCCCAGAGGGTCGGCCTGGTAACGTTGTTGGTCCGTCCCTCCTTTCCCCATCCCCATCTTCCATCACTCACTCACTCACTCACTCACTCACTCACTCACTCACTCACTCACTCACTCACTCACTCAC
>ML977026.1:175939-220198 GCA_010015675.1 Byssothecium circinans | reverse complement strand
TCACTCACTCACTCACTCACTCACTCACTCACTCACTCACTCACTCACTCACTCACTCACTCACCTAAAACAACCAACAGACTACCTCCTCAAAACCGCCCCCTCCCCTCAAACCCTCAGCGTCCTCACCTTCTGGGACATCCTGCAAACCCTCCTCATCCCCGTCTGGCCCAAAGACCGCACGACCATCAACGGCCACGCAATCGGCGATGCCTGGCCGCTCAGCACACTGAAGTCTCAAACCCCATCATCATCACAGGACCCATCAGCGGATATCCAACCCTTCCACAAACTAACCCAATGGCTCACCTACTCCCTCCTAGTCCCCTTCCAACGCATCCTCGACATAACCTGGACCTCGACCTCCTCGCTAACCGCACTCCCCGAGTACCGCAACGGCGGCCTCTTCGTCGACATGGGCGTTCTTTGCCTCAAACCTTCTGCACTGGAAGCGGGGCTCCTGGCCGCGAAGGCTGCGGGGCAGGGGGGAGAGTTGCCGCTGTTCCAGGCGGGTGATGATGTGGTGGTCGAGTGGAGGGCTATGACGCTGGTGCTGGTGGATAGGTTGTATGGGATGGTGAGGGAGCGGATGCAGGGTGTGGATATTAGTATGGCGCAGTTGCTCGAGGCGGGGACGTGGAAGAGTGGGAGGGAGGTTGCGGGACGGAAGAGGCCCGGGACGAAGAGTAGTCCGATTTTGATTGCGAGTGATGGGACGGTTTTTTAGGGGTTGGTGGTGGGGGTGGGGAGAGAGTTTCGGGGAGGAGGGGAGTGAGTCCGGGGGCTTTGGGTTGAGAGGGGGGTGGACGTCAGGAAGGTATTGAATAGGCGGATATAAAGTAGTAAATTCAAGAAGAATCACCGGGTACGTATGATAGTTATGGAGACGATAGGTGCGATAGGACATGAGCAGTGCCGGGACTCGTCACGCAAACTTTCCTCCATCGAGTTTCAGACCTCTTTGCAGAATGAAGGGGACGTGGATATGCTCTGAACTGAATCAGCAGCGCCTCTAAAGCAGACCGTTTGCAATTCATGAGTGCCCAAGCTTCTCCGCTTCCGCACTTGCAAACGGTTAACACACACTCGATTTTCAATTTCTTCCCCAGCCTACTCAATCACACGCCCACACATACACTCACACACACCTTCCCACGTTCGCCCATTCTCCCTCTGCGCCTATCACTGCATACACACACCCAGAGTCTGCTTTGAGGTCGTCATTTCTTCCACTTACCCTCACAATGTCGACCAGTCCACAATCGTCGCCGCACCCCACCGTCCACGTAGAATGGGCCAAGGTGTACACGAAAGAGACCCAGCGGAAGGATGCGCCGTTCCTCCAACCCATTGGGAAACCGAACAGGTATGCTTCATACACCGCATTTACAAGACAGAATCATGGCTACTAACACCTCCCCAGCATGATGCAGAAAATGCTCCTCAACACCTGCGGCGAGGCCTTCGAGATCAGCATCGATGGCGGTGTCGGTGTCGGTGGTGTGTGGCACGTCTCCAAGCAAATAGCCACAAGCTTCTCTACGCTGATTAGAGAGCGCGTTGTACGTCCCGTCCCCCTTTCTCTCCTTTCCTTTCCTCTCCTCTCCTTTCCAACCCTGCCGCCTCCCCCAGACCAATCTAACAGAAACCAAAAAGACGCAATTCCACGACACAGAGCTCCACATCCGATCCTGCGACCCCCTCCTCGTAGACCTCCTAGTGCACCACTGGAAACACGGAAACTACACCTTCACCAGCCGCCGCTATGTCTTCCAGCACGCCGAACAATCCGAATCGTTCAATTCCACCTCGCAATACAACTACACCGCCATCCCCGCCGCGAATCTCCACGCCTCCGTATACAGTCTCGCCGCGCATCTAGGCGACGAGGACTTGATGGACACCGCGTTCCGCAAGTTACGGCGCGTGATGCTTAGAGGTTTGGACCTTGTCCAGTTCGTCGCTCTTGCTGAGGATGTCTTCGGGAAAGAGGGAGAGGGACGGGGTGGGTGGGGTTTAATGATAAGGATGGGAAGGTGCGGAGGCTGATGGCTACGTTTAGTGCGTTTTGGGGGTTGGTTTGGATGATGGAGGATCCGGGGGGGTATGTGAGTTTGGTGGGTATGGGGATGGGAGAGTTTGGAAAGTGGCATAGTGCGGCGCTTGTGGGGTTGAGGGAGGTAACGGGGAAGATGCCGGTGGTGGTGAGGAGGTTGCGGGAAAGGCTTGATGAGGAGGCTGGGGGAAAGATGGGGTGAGGGACTGGGGGTTGGGATGGTGTGAGGTGAAAGGGAGAGGGGTGGAGGGGATTTTACCGCCCTTTGCGAAGAGTGTCAGGGGGGGTATATTGTGTACTGTTCTTCCTGGGAGCTTGGGTTTTGCAATGGTATGCGTGCGTGTCTGTGATTACTTTGCCGCGACTGAAGTGTCTGATTGTGTTCTTGTGTTAACTTCTATGACCAATGTTTCTGGAGACTGCGTAGTTGAATAAACGTACTGAACTCAACATGATTATTCATCGTGGTGTATTCAAGTGCAGCTAATGGTCCATATAATAGTTAAATACAACTCCGCCACGGTCGGAATCAGCAATACCCGAGCCAAGATAATTTCAAAGATACCTGTCGCGTAGCAGAAGAAGAAGGATGCTACCTAGCCTTATTCTCGAGGCAGGAAGGGCTTGTGTCCTAAGTAAAGGACCAGGCTCTGTATTCCGCTTTAATAAGTTTTATGACGTAACGGACCTATAGTACCGAACAGTTCTCCGCTGTTCTCCAGCTTTATCCGGCCTAGCCTCGGCCACTCGCCTATATAGTCCAGCCTCCTGAGCCTCTCGGTTCCACACACAATTCATCCTTTTCTCTCCATGCTCTCGGTGCTCAGCTGTCTATCAGCTTATTAATAATATAAAGGGTTGAAAATGCTAAGGAAAAAGTGGCCAGCTCAATGGGATGGCGGGCTTGATGGTGCTTTACCTTATAAATAGCTCCGCAAGAAGAGTCTATAAACGCTAGGAGGAGCGATAATAGTAGGTATGCGCGAGGAGTAGGAGTTTATACTATACACGGCAAGACTCTATAAGCGTATAGGCTATCACTTGCTTACGGTTAATCTTAGTATGATTGTTAACATTTATTTACATATCATGCCAACGCGTTGTAGTCACAACATAGGAAATCCTTACGCCCTTACCGCCAACTAAGCACAAGCATATCCCTAGTAACCTGTGGGGGAAATCGAGCTCAGGAGAGGAATTCAGGAGAGCGAAGCTCTTGTGTATTGGAGTGAGATCAGATGGGACTATATACACAGAGCCGGGATAACAATCCTCCGAGCATCCTAGCCATATATCCACCGCGACATAACCATCGTCTACCGCTTAGCCCTGCTTTCCTACGTACATCCTCCCACGCAAACCGAGCATCTGCAGACTTCAATTTTAACCCGCGGAAACTGCTACGGCGTCACTTGTCTCTCGTTGTTGCGGACGGACTTACTAACTAGAGAGCATCAGAGTAATGCGTTGGCAGCGAGCAGGGGCGGATTGGTGGAGGTATCAAGTAAAAGCAATAAAGATAGAGACGAAGATAAGGATGAGGATAACGCTGGTCGTGGCGCGGATTCAGACGGAGAGGGAGATAGGAAGAAGGAGAAGGAGAAGAAGAAACCGTCGACGCAGTTCCAAGAACCGGAGTCGAGTAGCTTGTTGGATGCTTTTGGGTTTTAGGAGAGGTGCGTATATGATGCGGGTTGTGGCTGTATTGTAATATGTTGGCGACCTGGGATACGTGTATAGCTGTAGCGTTTAGGGTTCTTATAGATTGTAAGAGGGGAGTGTGCGCAGGTGTGTCGCACGTGACTATGCGAGTATGGAGTGTGCAATCGGCCGTAGTTAGTTGCATGGTACACGCAATAACAGCATCTACAATTACATGCTCTTCGTTGCGCACCTGTATTACTTTTCTTGCATTAAACCCTAATCGTGTTCCATGAAAAGCCCTACCTTAGCTCCGCCGACACAACCATGCAAAGATTTTGCAGCCACGATTCAAGACACAGTCTGGTTACCAGAGAACATCATTCCCTGGCACTTTGTCGAGGAGTCAGTCACCTCTTTTTCTGTACTTGATTGTCAGCAGATGATTTGCTAGCAATAGCGTACTTCAAAGGTTTCCCGCAAACTCACAGCTCTCAGTCCACCTTTTCATTTGGGTGGGGGGTCCCGGGCGGGAATAGAGGATATCGGGGCCGACGAGGGATAGTTGCACTGGGTGTCTGGCCCCTTATACATGAATGTGTGGTTGTCGATATCGTTAAGGACGACCTTCAGATGGAGACCCCCCCCCTTCACTGTTGTTCTCAAAGCCAATGCAGGGGTATATCTTGCCTTTCTTGAATCTGCGGTTCTCGAAGATATCCCCTATTGTGTGATCAAGAAATGCAGGCTAAGGGAAGAAAGGTGAAACACTCACCTGAATTCAACCGCTCACCGTTGAACGTGAGATAGCCTTCTCCAGTCTCCATATTGAGACCGCATCCTACTACGTCGCCTTGGCCATAACTTTTATAGTAGGGACACATAGACTCTGAATCTTGACCTAGCGTCTCGACATAGAGTTGTCCGTCGTCCGCGTGATAAGCCCATGTCCCTTTAACCATGCCGATATAGCTATCCCCAGGCACCTCAACCTGGGTAAACCCGACAGCAAGATAACTGATAGGACGGTCAGGATTACGGTCCACAGCCTAAACCATTTCCACTCCTAACACATACCTATCTTCACTAGGACGAGTGACGATTTCGACTTCAAAGTAGAACCAATTGACATCTAGTGGAATGCTTTCCTGCGTATGCAGACAAACCTTTCCGAATCCGTCTTCTCCGCGGCTGACCTTGATTTCTGAAATACGATCAGCTTCATTATCCACAAAACTGCATTAACAAGGCGGGTTTCATTACCACTTGCCACCGCGCACGGAACGCTGTTGGCAGTGCACTTGCTGCAGGCCTCTAGGCTGACATTCGCTACACCAAAGGGGTTTGAAAAGACCGAGGGCCGTGCATATGCTGCCTTCTCCTCTGGGATCTCTCGAACGAGCTCCATCAGCTCGCTCTTTAGCTGCAGGTGGCCATTCTTCTCCGCAACATCGACCCACGTCCAATTGTCAGCATCTGGGTCGGCTATGTTGAACCCCAAGCCGTGCAAGCGATTTATCTCCTTACCTTGGCCAGTCCGAGCCAAAATATGAAGTGGGTGCGGTAGATCTTTCCACATATTTCGATCTTTGACTCTCTGCATCCACCTATCGAGAACAGGGTTGGGTGGGTCGAGGCTGGGGAACATACGGATGATAATGTCAAGTTCTGAGCTTGGCAAGTCCTGCTCTTTAAGGGACTCTAGAACTTCTTTAATGGTGCTCATGTGAGTCTGGACGCCCATTGCAGCTATAACCTTCAGGGAAAAGATGCGGGTCTTTGGGCTTGTTCGGGAATGAAGGAGCATAGCTTTGATGGAGTCTTCGTGTGACATGTAAACGGCATATCGGAGCGACTCGAGAGTGAGATCTTTTACTTCGTCACTTTCCCAGATAAGCGTAACACGGTGATTGTCGAGCAGGGTTTTGACAATACCCCCATTACCATCTTTTTGGAGAGCAATGTGCAATGGTGTCGCGTTGTGCCAGTTCTTCGTTGGTCGATTGGGATACACATTCTCAGCACCCAAGAAGAGCTCGACTGTGTTTTGGTTCCCGTATCCGCATGCCCACGCTATAGGAGGAGCAAGATCCTCATCATCCCCCTGGTTGGCTACTTCACTGTTGATCCCGACTATGAATTTAACAGCCTCGAAGCAGAAACCCTTTTGGGCGGCCAGTATCAATGGAGTGTAGCCTCGCCCATCGGTTATTCCAGGGTCTGCACCATGTTTAAGAAGGAAAAGCGAAGTGAAGTCGTTGTTTGCTTCCATGGTTACGTGTAATGGTGTCTGACCGTCTTTGTCCTGGTCATTGATTTCTGCCCTCATGGCGTTGAACACATTGAATATAAGCGACTCCTCGGCAGGCGGATTGCCAATCTGGTTCGACTCCGCTGCGTGATGCAAAGAATTGCGACCAAACCTGTCTTTGAGTTTGACGTCAGCTCCATGGCCAAGAAGAGCTCGGGCGACAGTAGCATTATCTGCGAGAATTGCCTCGTGAAGTGGTGTACGACCATCATGATCGCATGAGTCAATGATGTCCATAGATGCTAAGTGTGTGGTCTCGTCCGGGGGAGCTTGTGCTGAGGAAAATCGAACGTTGCTGTCTTCCTTTGCGTTTTCCATCTTCTCTTCGCTCTTGCAACTAGTAATGAGTTTTTCAATCAATTGAGATGCTTCGTCACTTTTGATTGTTTTCGCCTGAGAGAGGTGGTGCAATGCAGTTTTTCCCTCATTGTCTGAAACCCCTGAGTAAGCGCCATGATGTAGGAGGTTGAGTGCAACAGCTATCTTACCTGCGATAATCGCAGCGTCGAGTGCGGTTGGGCCGTCTCGAGCCTGGATTTCAACGTTGACCCTAGTCTCCGGGAAGTCCTTTACCAAAGCCGCGAGATCTTGCCCAGAAGAAAATTTCTCCGGCTCAACAGCGTAATGTAAGGCAGTTTTGCCACCATGATCTCGTTCAGCGTCAACTCCGGTGTAGTCTAATAAAACTGTAGCGACTACTGCTTGGCCGGTCTTGCAGGCGAGCATTAGAGGTGTCATGCCTGAGGAGTCCTTTGTTGATCGTTCGGCGCCGTGCCGGAGCAGGACGCTCGCGACACTAGCTGCAACTTCTCCTCGCTCTGCCAATACGGCTATATGGAGTGGTGTCCTCCCAGCTTTATCGGCCGTATTCGCTGCAGCACTGTTAGCCTCCCGGTCTCTCTTCAGATAGTAACGTTCGATATTCTCATCATTAAGGAACTCAACAATGTGATGGAGGGCGGTCATGCCGTCGTCGTCTTTGGCATCAAGGCTCTTCCAGGCCCCCATGAACTCTTTGGCTATTTCCATTTGGAGACTTGTCATGTCCGAGTCGTTGTGCCGAACTCCCATGAACTTCAGATATGCCAGCGGCGTCCGTCCAAATTTGTCGATTTGATCGGACCGGGAATCTTCTTTCAGTAACATTTTTGCGATCTCCAAACTTGGGAATATTGCAGCGAGGTGAATGGGGGCTCTTCCCCAAAAATCAAGTTCGGTAGGTTTGTGGTACTTTAGCAAGGTCTCGACGACCTCTACGTGCTGATCCTTGACTGCAAGATGGAGTGGAGTTATGCCATCCAAGCCTTTCGCCCTCCCGGTGGAGGTTACGTCCTCGGATTTCTTGCTCACCGCATCGAGCCATGTTCTCAAGGACGTATCATTTCCGCAGGAAGCTGCCAGGGGACAAAGGTCCTCTGGGACCCATTTTTCCACTGGTGAATTTGCGACCCTTTCTTTTCGGCAACTTTCAATACAAAATTTAGATTGCTCCGGTTTGAGCCGGCGGCAGCATAGTGAAGAGGCCTCCAGCCAAAAACATCTTCATTGCCCATATTGACTATTCTTTTATCAGCAAGCACCATATAAGGTATTCGATGGTCACGTACGGTCTATCTCACGAACTTGCTGGGCTTTGGGTCTTTCGTCACCTTTCTTTTCTTCGCACGCTAGACGATGGGTATCACTGACACCAATCGTCTCTAGAAAACGCTTTTCCTCTGGAGTGATCTCCTCAGGCTTCCGTTGAGGGAAGCTGATTGTAGGGAAGCTTTCTTCTACTTCACCATCCCCGGCATAGTGGTGGAAAACTACCTCAAAATCTTTGCATCGCTTCTGCAAGCTATACACCGGTGACAGTTTTCCCAAAATTGAAGAGTATCTTTTGGCGAGACATCTGACAAGTTCCTTGAGTCCTACGTCTAGCTCCAAGATATACAAATTCCATCGCGTGAATGACCGCAGCAACAACGAAGTAATCGTCTATCTCAGCTCCGGTAATCGACTCTAAAAGATCAAGATAGAAGCTAGCTGTTCTCGCCCAGCCAAAGCTCTCAATCTTTGGGGGGTCGCGTGGCATCAGAGACAGCATTTTCTCGTTGGGAAGACGGTCTCCAAAGCTTAATGCTGGCACCATGCACAGGAGGATGTCACTGGCGCTACCAAGCCCTGCGGACTCTGCATTATTGACAAAGGTATCGAGCCGTTCATTTCTCAGCTTTGGGCAGTACCAAGTGTCTTTGAACCGGTACAGATCGAATGTGCCGAAGTCAGCTTTGGAGTCATCGCTATCTTTATCCAATTTTCGGAGGAAACTCCAAGGAAGCTCCGCAGCCACTGTCCACATGAAGCTGGTGAAGAGGTGCTGAGCAAGAATGATCGGCAAATAATCGCTCGAGGACACAAACAACTCCTCTCTTTCATCGTCTTTCGTCGCTGATTTCACTGTGGAGCTTTGAAGTTAGCTGAAGAATTCTGCCACTGCGGCTACGTAACAGAAAGTGTGCTTCTAACCTTCTGAGGGGCCGCTGAACCCTATGACTGTAACATGCGGACCACCTCTAGAAGCCTTGGTCCCAGAATCCTTAGCGTTGCCCTCGACCTTCTCGACTTTGAATCGATCGCCTACCCACCAAGATGTGTCGCGTTTTAATATGTTATCCTCGTAATTGTCGCCGATGATCCTGTAGTATTCGACCTTTGACCCGATACCGCCCTGCGATCGTCTCCAGTCGGCCAACTCGTCTCTCTGCGTGGTCTTGTCTGACTTCGCCGCCCCCCTGGTCGCTGCCTTGGCCCTTTCGATTGTACCGGCTTCAATGTGCGCAAGCCAAAGGGACAAGATCGCCTCAAGCTTTCCAACTTCAACCGTCCATTTCCCTCGCGCGTAATTTTTTAGGGATATGTCCACGCCATCCCTGCCGCGATGTTCTTCTGTGTCGGAGACGTTCGTTGCTTTGATGACCCATTGGATCGTCGTGTCGTCGGGAGCGAATGTCGACATGAACTGTTCAATGGACTGTGCTAGAGCCAGAGCAGCAGGAGAGGCATTATTTTTCCACTCGCACAAATTTCCCAGGCGTTCCCGAACACTAACTAGCTGTAGACTAGAAGCATGACGAAAGCCGTTTTCTGTGCCCGCTCCATTTGCCTCTTCCATTGATCTTCGAGAGAATGGATTTCGTAGCGACATTGACTTCAGTCTCTTGAAAACGCCGGCAACCGTACAATTGTTGGGTTGTGTATCCGCCGGTGTAGCTATACTATCTGCGGTTACATTGTTTGTATGTGCTATGGTTGCTACTGGGAATGTGAATCTCTTCGCCACCTCCGAATCTGCTGTAACGACTCTCCATGCACAGGTATGTTCCGGTTTGAATTCCCTCAAGTGGATGTTCTGATTGCTGGCATCCTCGAATTCGCGGAAGTGGTAGTTGAAGACGATACGGGCGGCGAGAAAGTCAAGTTCGTATTCCTTTAGGGCATTACAGAACAAGGGTATCTTTCCTAGTCTACGTCGTACGAATGCCCTGGTGAGCGCCATGGAAAAGATTGCTCCAAGCTGAGAGAGAGAGCACAGCCATGGAAGACCTCGAAGTCCCAAGAGCTGTGCAATAAATCCAAGACCACCTAAAACGACTCCCACCAAAGTGAGCACTTTCCACCTCATTTTACTGGACTGTGGATTGTTATCAACCTTATGTTTCGTCAACAAATGTCTTCACGACGCCGAACTCTGTGCGAGAGATAATCTCTTCAAAAGACTTACCGTTTCACGGGAGTTGACCGGATTTGAAATGTCTGATTCCAAATCGCCTTGGTTTTTAGCTGTCTTCGACTTGTCTTCACGGCTTGATTGCTCGCAGCGTTCCACTTCCTCTCGGTGACTGGATGTCACGATATATCGCTTTGAACCTCCTAGGATGAGAAAGGAATCAAAGGCTTGGTCATTAATCCGCTGGGTCTGTTGGACCCATATTAGGCGAGGAGAACGGTTTTTTTTCTCCTGCTCCCGCTCTCCCTTCGTTTTGTGCGACTTTCCTCCGTCGCTGCCCTCGCATCGACGTTTCCACGTGAACTCGGTTGTGCTGCTCTCAATTGCGCATGAGCAGAGAGCCATTCCTACGAAAAGGAAACCTGATCCGACAAGGTAACAGGGCAGTCCATATCGTTGTGACTCATATTTTATCCTTCTCCTGGTGGGTTCGTGATAGACTGTCACCGCTGCGATAACAAGTAACGAAAGCTGCAGGACAAGAGCGACGACAACGGCAATAAAGAGTTCGACCGCTTTTCTCTCTGTGGATGACTTTCCTGATGAGACATTCAATTGAAGATTTGGAGGCCCGAGGAAGTCGAAGGATGATGAGTATTCCGGTTCTGCAGTACCCCCAGATTGGTGTTGGCGAAAGGGCTTCCCTTTTAACATACTCATGAAACTGACCGCGGTTCTGTAGCTTTTACTGCGGTACGCTATACAATTGACCGGTCAGTGCATTCGGAGCATATGCATAACCGCATTTGCATACCTTGACAAATCATGATTGAAAGTTTTTCAGATCTGGGTTTGACGGCTGTTTGAAGGGTATAAATGCCGTAGGATGGTTTAGCAGGACCTGGACGCTGCTTACGAGCATCTAGATGCCGCTTAAGAGCATCCGGACGCTGCGCAAGAGTATCCGGACGCTGCGCAAGAGTATCCGGACGCTGCGCAGGAGCATCGTATTCGTCGGGGAAGATGACGATTTGGGCAATTTTGGGATAACCCATTGTTCGGACGACTCCATGGCCGTTAAACATCTCGCACACCTCCGGAGAGGTGGAAGACATAAGTTCAATTTCAGCGGTTGCACGGTTCTCTCTGGCACGGCCGATGAAAGCCCGGGCGAACCGGGGCCCTTGAACACGGATGGCACCTGTAAGTGCTGTTAAAATACCGAGGGGGACGCAGGCGAAGATGAAGTGATCGAGCCATGTGAAGCTCTCGCTGAGGAATTGACGAGCGAATTGTTCTCCAAATAACGCCAAAAGTCTTTTGGGTTGGCAGTTAGTTGGTGTCGAGCAGGGCTAAGCGTGGACTCACGGAGCGACATCTGAGAAAAGGTTGAATGCGAACTCAGTATTGTCATTGTCGGCAGCTTCCACGCCTCTCGCGATGAGCAGCAGCAGCAACGCCGCTACAAGGCGAGTGTCTGCGATACGCATAGTGCCCTTTGTGTGCGAGAAGTTGTTTTCAACAGATGAGTGTAATCGAAGCGACGCCAGAATCCGCCATCGGTGGCCCTGCCTATGTATATAAAGCCTAATTCAAGTCAAACCCCAGGATCTAGCGAGAATGCGCGTAGAGGACGCCGCCAGTCTTAGCGAGCTGATAAATTAGAAGTGAACCTAGTATAGTACCGTGTGGTAGCATTGAAAGCAGTGTTAGCGAATAGAAACTGCCTAAGAGCGGGCTTTACTTTTAAAATACAGGATAGCTCGCTGTCCTTAAATTAACAGTAGGCAAATCAGCGGCCCGCCCCACCCCGCAACCTTAAAAACGGCCGCTAAGTCGCTAAGAACACGAGGAGCTGAATGCTTGGAGCGCCGGATTTGGAAAAGAGTGCAGGTGCTTTGGCGATCTCGATGTCGCACTGCGTAATGTTGCTCCGAGGACTAACCTGGCTGTCCTCATTCCGTGTTAGGGTGCCATTTCAGACGACCGTAATCTCCATAATGATGTAGAAAATCAAGTTTCTTCAGAGCCGGGGACATCGCCGTGGGGGGAAGAACGATGGAAAAGATATGGAGAATTTTATCATGAAGGCTGACGCGGAATAACGGAACTGGCAAGCGAGCTGTCAGCGCAAGCGAGTTGTCAACCCCATCAACTATTTATATTATTTCTAAAGATTTATCTTGCGTAGTAAGGAAAAGTAGGATGCGGCGTAGCTACCTAGCTCCACCCTCGAGACAGTGAAATTTCGTCTTCTTAGTTAAGTATCGGGCGTTATATACACCGTAGATAGGGTTTGCGGTAATCTTTTTGTATTATCTCCAAAGATGCGTCTCTAAAAGGGGAATGCAGCGTGGATGCCTATTCTCACTCCCGAGATAGTGAGAGCTCATCTTCTAAGCTATGTACTAGGGGCTGTATCCCCCTTAGATTGGTTTCACAGTAATCTTTTTGGATTACCTCTGAAAACGTATCTCTAAAAGGGGAACCTAGCGTTGCTACCTATCCTCACCCTTGAGACAGTAAAAGCTTGTCTTCGAAGTAATGTACTAGGTGCTGCATCCCCCCTTGGATAGGGTTACAAGGAATCATTTTACATCATTTTTACGAAAGGATACGCATCATCCACGCAGCGGAAGGATGTGCTGCACCAGACAACTCTGTCTGCAAAGCGGACATTCAGGCTTCTCCCTCGCCCAGTCACTAATACAAGTCCAGCAAAACACATGTCCACAAGTAGTCACACTAGGATCCTTCATCCCCTCCAAGCACAATGTGCATTTCCTGTTCCCGCCTCCTATCCACGCCATCGTTTCATCGTCATTGAGCTCATATTTCGGCTGATCCGAGGACGGCGTATTCGTCCACTTCTGCAGCTCAGATGGTGCTGAGGAAGGGTTCGCTGGGCTATCGAAAAGAAGCGCGTTGTTGGCGCTGTACGCGTTTGGGTCGAGTGAGACTTCTACACCGCCACCTACGACAGCTGTCGCGCCGGTTCCGGTACCGAGGGCGCCACTGCTGATGGTGTCGCGCGTCATTGTGTTTTGGAGATGTAGGTAGGCTTGCACGGCCATTTGGAGGACCAGCAATACGCCAAGGACCTCATAGCCCGCCCGGTTGTCGCTGTCCTGAACTTTGCGCGTGAAGATATATCGAAGGTTCCACAACCGCTTTGAGAGGTGGTAGTAGCTTCCGGTGAAGTAGAAGGTCGCTAGTGATAGCGCGTAAACAGGCGATGGTGAGGTGATAGTATCCAAGTTTTTCAAAATGTAGCTCTGAATGCGTGCTCCCAGAGGCGTGGATATAACCTTGTTGCTCCCAATCTCTTTCGCCTGCTGCTGTGCCCTTGCTTGTAGCCTCGTATATCGCCTCAGATTCGCCTCCAGCTTCGCTCTTATTCTCCTTCTGAATGCCGGCAGTATCTTTGCCAAAGCATACGGGCCTAATATGCAGCTCAGTATGTATCCAGCTCTCCTCCCCAACGCCGGTAACCGGCCATTCTCTCCCTCAACTTGTACGATGTCGCAGTACTCTTCGCCCAACGTCCGGTTCCCAATCAACGTCGTCAGTCCGAGATAAAGAAGCTCACTCAATACGCGCGTCTCAGATGTATATGTGTGCGCATATCTTGCGCCTTTGATTTTGCGGAGAAGCGTGGAGAGTTGCTCGAGAAGTACACCGCTGAAATACGCGTCTTTTTGGTGGGAGCGGATAACGTCGGGGGAGGTCGCGAAGGGATACGCGTATCGCGGCGAGGATGACATTGTGGGGTACGGAGGAGGGTAGTTAGAAGACGGGATGAGGAGCGGAGGAATAATTGTTAATATGCGATGCGATGGTTGATGTTGGCTGCCAAGACATTTGGACCTCGGCTTGTGATCGGATGGGGGCCGTGGCGCTCGGGCCACTGGTGAACGGCATCAGCAATTGATCACTGATCAGTAACTTTTCTCGTTATACGGTACCACTGAAAGCACAGCATTGAATTACACGGGTATGAATTATTATTATTTTGTTTAATTGGAGCAGGTATACAAACAGACAGCTTCGGGACTATCCATATGTTCGGTGGACACCTTGACATGGCCAGGGGAGCCTCACACAGCAAAGTATTAAACATGTATCCACCTTGGAGTAATTTTCCAGAGAACGGTTCTTCTGATTCGATCCTCGAAATGACGGAAAGGAGTTGGCTGTGGGAGAGCTGTTACACACTCCTTAGCGGATTCCGACTTCCATGGATGAACTAAAGTTACTTGTTTAGTGCCTCATCTGACTGGTCACCAGACCCATATCCCGACTCTCTCCGGAACAGGCCTCAAAGACCCCTTTTAGGACTATTATCAGCACTATTGTTTTGACTAAGATCTGCCGTTTCTTGGCTGCGCTTAACTTGCGCTTCAGTCCTTTCCAATTCACTTACCATCAAGTCCCTCATCTTCGTTAGGCAGCGCAAATACTCATCCCGCATATCCTCCGAGTCGAAGAAAGGAGGGTCCCATCTTTTAAAAATCTGAAGAGAAGAGTGTTTCATCCGAAGCTTTCTGCCTATGCTTTCCGTACAAGACTGGAGGGTGTACTCTTGCAACATAACGTGGCACATCCAGCAAGCCTTTTTGCTGCATCCGATATATAAGTGAGGTGTCTCGTTCTCACCTAAGCTTTCTAGGTGGTTGAGCATTTGTATCTCTGCATGGACTTTGCCCTCCCATGTGCGTTCCTTTAGCTGAAACTGGTGATTAGGGCGAAATAACTTCATCGTCTCCAGAATTTCTGGCCAAAGAATTTGATCTCCGAGACCATTGGTATCTGGGACGCACTCAATACGGAGGTCGCGGAAGGGTGAGTGCTTGCTGGCGAAAGTCTGAAAGGTTTCGAAAGAAGCGCGGTAAAGACCAAGCAGATATAAGGAAGTAAGAGGTTGCGGGCGGGGCTGTTCTAGCTCATTCTTAGATCGTTTTTGGAGTCGAATTTCTCGTGCCTTATCAATGATGGATTGGCGAGTGGAAGCTGCATCGCTTCCAGTTGGTGAGAACTCCTTACAGAGTTTGCAGAATTCACGGGCTAAGTTTTTCGATGGCGAGGACGCAAAGTACGAGCAAACGCCATCCATACCTACCTCCTGAATCTCCTTAACATACTTGTCAATTGATCCCTTGTTAAACTCGACGAAGTACTTCTACGCACGTATCTTCTCAGCCTCTGTTGCAGTTTTCGTAGCCACATTCCGCAGCCACTTCTGCATTTTGTTGGCATGCGACTGGTACTTATACGCGCTCTTATTCTTCGTGACATATATCTTTGGAATATCTTCTTCCTTATCTTGCTTCACTGTTACGTACGCAGTTTCAGTGACATGTTTACCCGTCTCGCCACCAGCTAATACAAACGCTAATCGGTCGAGGAATCTCCCTAGAGGGACGTTTTCTGACAAGACCTCATTATCATTATCGATATCCGGGTCCACAGTGTGAATGTGTCCTGCTCGGTGATGTGTATCAATAACGGCGTGAATATTGTTTGAAGGGCTCGCTGTATCATCGGCCAATTCTCCTCTTTGGCGTTTTAATAGGCAGGCTAGAGCTATGACTTCCATCCGGACACCAATAATGCTTTGCCGGTAAGAGTCCTTATCACTCATCATAAATACAATAACTTGCTTGTCATTTGTAATTTTTCTCTTTAGTCTCTTTCAACATGGGATTCCGTTTAGCCCTATTTATAATAGTCGGCTTGGTCGTGCAAAGATTGAGATGGCAGTGACTGCAACAACGCGGCACTGCGTCAGTGTTGACAACGTACATTTTTCACTTATCTAAGGGTTCCGTAGACAACCGTGCTGAACAGCAAAGCCCTTATATGTGCCCATATATTGGTGATTATTACCTTCGTGTTGGCATGACAAGAAGATCTAGACTGCTCTATAAAACGTACATCTTCACTGTTACTACTACCCAAAGATCGCCAGCACTCCTAAAACATATTCTTAGGTCTTATCGACCTTAAGAATTACAGAATGCATAAAAACTACAAATACAAAAAATATTGCTACCTGCGTGGATCGAACCCCTATCCCTTGCGAGCCTATTTAGAATTTACCATTCTTAGAAGAAACCTTAAAACAGCAAAAAAGGTAGCACGTTAGGCTAACTCCAAGGCCAGCTCTCAACCAGCAGCTCAAAAGCCCACATTAGTGCATGTGTTAGATTACTACCTTAAAAAATATTTCGAAGCTATATAATATATATACACAGGAGCTAAAAGGGATAGTTAAAAGTTAAGCTTGCCATGAACTGAGGATACAAGTACCCCGCAGCAGCATAATTCCAAAACTTCCAGCATAGAGAGTCGCCTCATGGGTTTTCTCCACCGCCCCACCCTTTTGTAGTAGCGAGATCTCGAAAAGGGAACTTGCAACCATACCTTGCAATGCTCGTCTAAAGGGGATACAATGCCTAAAACTCCGCTCAAACTTAGAGCTATAATAGTAACAGGAGCCTCAATAGCTTGTTACCTGAGCACTTCTTCCTACCAAAGCTCGCCTTCGTAGCATCCATTAGCGTATAATACCAACGCGTTATTGTATATCCGCATCTAAACTTGTAAATCCTAAGCATACAATTCAATCCTAGCCTGCACTATTTAAATACAAATAAAAGCATAGATTTATACTTACGTTCCACTACCCATCACTCCCCATTCGCACTATTGATACTCCCAATGAGTCATTGCTATACCTACTCTTGCGGAAAGATGCTGTAACAAACATATAACGATTTGCTAGAGCGAGACTGCTGAATAGTGTGTGCCTGTGCATGCCGTCACAAGAGGAAGAAGAGAAGAGATAAAGAGATTACTCCTTGCGTAGGTTCGCAGCATTTCAGTGTCTTGGGAACACCTTACATAAATAGCTTTTAAAGTCCACGAGCATGACTGTATAATCCCTATAAAGCTGCGCGTAAACTCTACTGTGAAGCTCCTGGCTAGGCTTTACAAAACATGCATACCGTAAACCTTTGCAATAATTCTGCATTAGTACAGCGATCCTTTGCTGCGTTTAGTAGTTGTTCCTAGATTTCCTCCTCTTATCAATGACCTGCATCTATAGTATTTCTTAACACGATAATGATAGAACTAACTAACTTATCCCTCCTCCTCCCCCTCATCTCCTCCACCCTCCTTATCTAATTCTTCCTCCTCTTTCGGTACCACTGAAACATTGGACTTAGCAAGAATCTCTAGCGACCGCTTCTTCACCGCCTAAGGATATTTCGTAGTAACTTTCGCTAAGCCTACTACAACCTCTTTATGCCACCAGCTATAAGTCCCCTTGCTCAAATCAATAAGCTCAAAATATCGTGCTAGATCCTCCTAGCTCCATACTAGGGCCTAGAATGCACTGTAATTGGCAAGTATACCACATGGCTGCTAGAACACCTAATTACTCCTACCCTCAAAAACCCAATCCGCAAGCTTGATGAAATGTAACAGGCCTAGATTATCTTCAAGCAGTGCACGCGCTATCAGCTAAAATGCGGAATCCTTTAGGTTGACATTACTGACCAGCTCCGCCACCCTTATACATGGCTGCGTGAAGGGAAGCCTCGGGATCAGAGGTAGTGCTGTAGTTCGCGCTCGTGTTCAGGAAATTGGCTTCCTTTGCATATTCAAAGAGGAAAGGAATTTTGAATTAGTAGCGGAATTGGTTTTAGTGTTGAACTACTATTTTAATTAGCATTAAGGAAACATCCTAGCGGAACTCCTATTCCAGTTCCTCTACCTTTTCCATTTTTAGCATGTTTAGAATCTATAGATTTTCAGGTAGCACTTATATATTAGCGCTTAATAACGGTGGAGAAGCTTATCGCAATATATTTAGTACATGCCATTCCGTAGTTACCTTCGCGCGAGTTGTAACATACTGTATGTAATTAGCGGTTATATCTAGAACATAATAGCTATAATCACTTACCTCTTGCCTGCTATGCCACCCCTCCCCTTGAAATGGCGGCTACATGGTCCAGGAAAATAGCAAGTAGATTATATCGGTGCTTGCTACGTACTCTGTATTTAACTAGCTAGTTGGCAAGGACATTATTCTGGTGCTTGTTAACTCCTTTATAACTAATTAGGAAGTTTACTTAGAGCTTGTTCTGCTGCACGTTAGCTTCTCTGTCGGCAACCCGGATACGCAATCCTAGGTTTTAGGTTTTCTGTTTTTGTTGGAATCTAGCTAGGACGTTGGCTTTTGCGAAGAGGTCTTGCATAATGTTGTCACTGTGGAATGTCATTGCGCTGATGGATGGGCTGTTAGATGATGGGATTGTGAGAATAGTGAAGGGTATTCTCTGTAGCTCTTATACCTATAACCACGGAGGAGGAATGAGACGAGTTAAAGCCAGTTAGACAGGAATGAGAATGTTTCTCGATATCGTTTAACTCATCTGTCATATTGCGTGGCTTTTACTGGATGTAAGCACCTAAGACATAATTTGAAAGTCATTATGCTCCCTAGAGCAAGATATTGTAAAGCTTTAAGAAATGTTAACGATCGAAACAAGTGGTCGTAGAACAGCCGTACTACTTCCCCATTCATCAAACCTCTCTCAAGCATTTAAAACAAGACAGTACTCCCTAATTATCTCCTCCAAACCCCACGTATCCATACCCGGCGTCCTCCCAGCCGACTATTCCTCTCAAATTGGGGCCAGAATCCACCGGCATAAAATACCTATCTGGCATATCTACCTCCTTAACATAACGCAACTGCTTAGCAAGCGGCATCCGCTCCCACTATCGCGACCTGTAGTTAGTAATCCGCAACCCGTCCCAGATCAGAAAAGTTAGGACCGAACTACCTTCCACTCCCCAAATTCCGCCTGACTCACTCCACCTCTTTTGACCGTCAAATCGCTCCTCCAGTCCATATTAATCCTATGCCAATTTTCTTTCCGCTCCACATTCATATCCTCAAACTCCAACTCCCCGGCTTGTACTTCGGCGCCCTTGGATTGTAAGTCCCATTTCCGCTCCAAGGGGGAGAAACAGCATTGCGAAGTGTACGTCATATACAAAGTGATCCGCGGAACAGGGACAGGGACAGCTTCTCCCCCAACGTCATCTTCATAATCAGTGACGGACACGCCGAAAGACGAGACCGTTCGGCTGCGCAAAAAAGACTCCGTAATGTCGTAAACCACACCCATAGCCACGCCCCCAGCCCCCTTCTCTTCGAAAGAGACGCGAGCTTCCTCGGCGGAATCTTCACGCTGGTGGTTCCCGAACCGCACGACCCTCAGCGTCTGCGGCGGAGGCTGCACGATGAGCATCCGCCGCCAACTTGCTTCCGCCCTTAGGAACGCTTCTCGCGAGCTGGCGCTGTCGAGGCCGTCGAGCATCTCGATGGCGGAGTATCCTGGCGCGGGGGTCCCGGGAGTGGGTGTCACAAACCAGGGTAAAAAGCGCTCGCGGAGCATCGGGTTGAGTGCCCATTTCCGGGAAGTACTGGCGGGGGATGCGCGGAAGAATAGGAGGTGTTGGAGACGAGGCGATGTTGTGATCGCGGATTGGAAGAGGTGGGAGACTTGTTGGGTGAGCAGCAGATCGCGTTGGGGGAGGTGGGCGAGGATGGCTTCTAGGAGTTCTGGGGTCGCGAGGACACGGGATCGTGCGGATGATGGGGATGGCATGGTGTGAGGGGTTTGGTAGGGATTGTGATGGGGAGTTTTTTGTTTTGGCGTCTTGGTGTGCTGGTGTTTTATAAAGGAACGAGATAGCAGCCTGATTTGATGTCCGCATTCACCGCTAACTAAAAGCGGTTACATCGTCTGTACGACCTGACGTTAGTTCCTAGTCTACTAGACCTGCGGAAAGCGAGCATCTTTGTTGCTCCAATATCATTGAAGGTAAATAGAAACACACGGAAGAAGTTTTGTGCTTGAAGTAATGCGGCGGGAACCTATGCTGGTTGAAAGCTAGAGGATTAACGCGTAATTAGCACATCAATTCAACGGTGCCCCTGTACTAGCATGAGTACTCGTTATCTACAACTTCTTACCTTATCTGACAAAGCAACACATGTAACACCCTTTCATTCTCCCTAAAACCATGCTACACGTAACGCTATAACAAACCCCTGGAGAAGCTATGCAAGAGAAATAAACTCGAGGCGCTTGAGCAGTACTCCTGCGGGTATGAAAACTCGGACAACAGAGATGGCCACCGTCGTAGTGGACATTTACTAAGCCATCAAGACATCTGCATACTCTTTCTAACAGTTTAATTGTAATGAAGATGGATGGTATATATCTATGCGAAAACGACATGCTAAAACGCCAGAAAATGCCCACGCAAATGCCAATGCTCAAACAAGTTCCCTACTCTTACAAGTCTAATCACTCTCATCACTAATATATCTCCCGTTCGTCGAAAAGTCGCCGAGAAGAATATCATCGGGAGCGGGGCCGCGATGATTCCGCACTATGAAATATTAGCACCTACTCCAACAACGGCACAATTCATGAAGAAAATTAAAGGGAGATACTCACCCCACTCACACTCCACGCGAAAGAAGATCCAAATCCATCTCCGAAACACCTCCAATGCCTCCATCAAAAAGATACCCCCCTCAAGATCATTGAAATGATCCAGATGCGGGCTGAGCTTGAAACTCCACGTGCACCTCAACATCGCATCCACAATAATTGCACCGTAGTAGAACTCCTTAGCATGGAACCATCGATGTCGTCGCAGCCCCCACGGATATTCCGGACTATCCCTCTCTTTCGGTTTGAACAGCGTGAGGTCCCAATCGCGGGTAACGTCCCAGTAGAAACTATATGCCGAGTTTATGAAGACGGCGACAAGCCAGAGTCGAAAGAGCGTGGCTTCTGACATTCCGTATTTAGAGGGCTCCGGTGAACGCTGCAGGGCAGAGAGAACGATGACGGGGAAGGCGGTGCTGTATTTCAGCGCGTTGGCTAAGTGGACGCCGCCCCAGCCGGTGGACGGGTTGATGGAACCGGATTGCTTGTTTGCTCTTCGCACGCGGCCGTACTCGATCAGGCATTGGCGGAGTCGGATCAGGGAGGGGACGCTGATTACGAAGGGAACCACGTAAACGCCGCCGCAGCTGCGGTTTGGAGGGCCGGTGGACGAATGAGAAGATGAAAAGAACATGCATAGAGAGATGAAGAGATCTCCTAGCACTTTCGCGTAGCTCGTGAGAGCATCAGCGAGGAGTATGTCTCCGAACTTTCCGTCTTGCGCTTCGGCGATGCCGCCTATGCTTATCCGCTTCAGAGTCGCGAGGGTGCGGTGTCGCCCGTTGCGGCTTACGAATGGGATGGGGATTATGAAGCCGACGACGAGGATAAGGAGGTAGAGGTTCGGTAGGATTTCCCAGGCCACTATGTCCTTCGGACTGCCGCTTGTGAGGGTCCAGAAGAGGAATAGGGACAGCACGAGCGGGATGGAGAGGGCGGTTGCGACGCGGTAGCAGGAGAGGTAGTGCGGTGGGTGGTGGGGGGAGTTGCGCGCGGGGTAGCGGATGAGGCTTGGGACGTCGATTCGTATGAGGGAGAGGTAGTGGAGGTTCAGGCCCCACGCCCAGATGCCTACGTCGTCGTGTGAGTATGTAGCCTTGGTGTTGCGAATTGCGATAGGGTCCACGTACCCATTACTATGATCAGAGCCACCCGGTAGGGCAGCGGGAGCACGCGACTGAAGCCATCGAGCTGCGGCTCAACGGCTGGGTCACCGTCCATGTTTCAATCTCGTCCGAAGTCTCCTATCGGTATGCGCGCCCTTCTGACCCGCCTCTTCTCTCATCAATCCCGACGTGCTGTCTTTCCAACTCTTCAATCTTTAAGCGAGGGACTGTAGCCGATGACCTCCTCTTCTCTTTTCCCGTGGTGTAGGTAAGGACAAAGTGTTCTCATCCGGGAGATTATTGGTGTCGCAAAAAGGGCCAGCTAATGTCGATGGATGCGCCACAGTGGCTAGTGCAGCTGACGTAATTTTCAGCCGCATCTCCTTCAGCCCTGCCAAGCCAAAAATGTGAGCTTTTCCCAAAGCACGTCGCCATGACGCAAACACTTTAAAGTAATGTGAAGGAGAAGGAGCCATTGGTCCAAACCTACCGACCTACACTACATAGTCACCTACGGAATCCTTTCAATCCATCGAACAAAGCTCCTAAGAGGCCGATCCATCAAACGGCCCTTCCATACATCCACACCCACCTCTCGCCACCACGACCACCACGCCCACCACGCAGAATGGCACCCCTCACCATCCCCAAGATCTTCATGGCCGGCGGCGCCGTCGGCTTTACCTACTACATGTTCATGCGACAATACTGGTTCCCGAACCCGTACAAGACACGCGAGGTGCAGAACATCGAGGACCGCTTCTCCGCAGGGGGCGCAACGCCGCATCACACCCCGGGCGCGGGCACCATGAGGGGAGACGCGCAGAATGTGGAGAGCAGACAGATGGGCGAGAGCAAGGGCCCACAGTCGGATTTCCATAAGAGGAATATCTCGGATCAGCAGAGTCAGGTACGTGGATGGGAAGAGGAGAGCATGAACGAGGGTGTGATGAATGCATGCTAATGTTTCTACAGCCTGTCTGGCCGGAAAAGTTCTACGAGCAGCAGTATAATAACCCTAAGGGCAAATGAGCGAGGCGAAGTCCTGATCGATCGATCCGACCGACGGAATGAGGGTATCTTCGAACAACACAAAAGCGAGGAGGGGTTCGATTGCTATCGGCATCCCATGCATGGGCTTCCGGCGTTCTGCTGTAGTTTTACCTGTACATATTATACCGTCTCCACCTGGGAGATATGGAAAATACATTTTGACAAGTTAAAACACGTTCATCCTCATATCACCACAGAAAAACGACAACGAAGATCACATTTGAAACTGTCTACCCTGGATTTGTTATTGATTGGTGCACTACAACGTACACACTGCCTGCGTGGCAGTTCTAAGAGGACAGCGGTGCCACTATCGCCTCCTTGCAATCTTTTATCCGCTTGCATTTTCTCAAATTCGCCAAAGAAAAATTCGATGAACGTTCAGTACATCTTGTGTATGCATTGCTGAGAAGTTTAACACGGAGCCTTACGTGCTCGTACGGACGGTCAATAGTTTCTCCCAGCTCATTTCTAAAAGCTAATGATCGACAGAATTGTGATACGCAAAAATGCATGAGGGATTTTCAGGACGGCAAGGTGCATTGTGGTCAAGTTGAGTCACCCGTCTTGACTTGTGACACGTCTTGCTGGCTCACCCGTGGTCTGCTGCATCCTTGTACACATTACAGCCCCCTTCGTCCGAGAACAACTCCACGGGGAATGACCGCATTGGACAATGGATGAAGCCTCCATCAGGAGTCGACTACTCCGTGATACAACTGAGCGCTTTCATGGTAGGAGGCAACAACACTACCTCCATAACGGACGCGATCAATTCCTCCAACCAAGTTTTCCCAGGCAACTCGAGCCTCTCGATTGTTGCGTGCGGCATCCATGCCACATGGCAACAGGCCTACTACATATCGAACCCCACGATGACGATTCCCCTGGTACACACGCAGCCAACACAACCCGAACCCGACGCCATGGAGAGCCCTATATCCATCCCAACCGATTTTTCCAAGGAATTATGGCACTCTGTACTCGACAGAACCGGCCACAAAACCGATCTTTTCCTCCAAATGCCCGAACCCTGGAACCAAAGCGAAGCCATCCACGCACGCCAACCCGCATCCCAAGAAATGGTGCTCGCCGCCCTCTTCGCGAACGCTCTAGCAAATGCGAAAGCAGAACACCATTCTCACAGAAGCCCTCACAAGTGCAACGAGCATGAAGATGATACCGATCAAAACTGCACCACCATCGCTACCAACATCCCCACCCTCGCCTGTCCCAAGTCCTTTTCCCTCGCCCTCGACAACTGTACCAAGACCAGCGCCACCGTCTACGAGACGGGCTGGGGCTGGAACTTCGACGGCAAAACGATCTAGTTCTCCATAGTGCTCCTCTGCAGCTACTGTCTCGGTATCCTGATATACTGGGTAAGTATGCTGTTCCGACCGATTCAGTGTCGAGGCTGGTCTACGCCTGCGGATCTGGTGGCGTTGGCTTTGCAGTCCCGGCAGCCGGAGTTTTTGGGGTATACGAGCGTGAGGATCGAGGAGACGGGGACGTTTATGCAACCTGTGGGGGTGAGGGAGAATGAGGTGGGGAGGCTGGAATTGGTGTTTCAGGGGGATCCGCAGCAGGCGGAGAGGGATTTGGTGAAGGTGGAGGCGAATCGGAGGTATTGATGGGCGTGGGAGAGAGATGAGATTGGAACTGGCATAGGGGGTCTAGATGGAGTTTATTTCCGTGTGCGCTTATGTTCCTCTATTATCCTTGTTAAGTGAAGACATCTTTGGATGGCTTGAGACATGGAGAGCTGACTAGGTATTGTGCCTTGAAGCTATTCTGGCTTGCCTATGTAGTGTTGATATATAGTTTATTAGCATCTGATTTGTAGAGGATACTTCGCACATGAAGTTAACTGGCGAATATTTACACGTGATCAAACTTCATCTGGCCACCCTTTCGGGGTAATTCGTAGCAACAAGGTTGAGTTTGATGAAGATGGGGATGGGAGCGAGCCGGAAGTATTGGTGAGTGTTACTACAGAGAGTCCGCACTGGTGTTTCAAGGTGATCAGCAGAAGGAAGATAAAAAGCTAACGAAGGGAGAAGCGAATCAGCATAGATTTAGGCCTTATAATCTTACTAGTGTTATATTTTTAAATAACTTTACTAGGTGACATGCGTATCTAAGATGCTTTTAAAGTACTTATAGCATATAGAGCATTCCATTGCGGAAAAGAAATACTAGGAATGACGAAAATATAAGATCTAATATCTTATATAGAGTACCAGGTGTTGTATTTACCTTAGGTAGATTTTTTAAATAGCTTAATTAGGCTTTTTAACAAGACATTTCGTTACTAAACGAGAGCATTATAGGAGGCTAGTATACTCTTTTTAATAAGATCCATTTCCCACTTCCCCCAGTACGAGCCGTTAAACCTGAGATTATTTGCACGGCTCCACCGTCGTATAAGGCCCACTTCACTAGCCAGTTTGCCGTCAAAGATTTGGGTTGTCAAGTCTATAGAGAAGATGGAAAGGGAAGTTTCATTGTTAAAATGTTGCTAGGAACGGTACATGTAAGTCCACGTGTATACCTCATTCCGGAATACCTCTCAACTCGTTCGCGATGATGTGTATCCGTGAGCACTCTTCAATATCCAGCAAAAACCACGGCGTAATATAGGAAAATTTTGCCCTCCTCTTCTCATCTGCGAGCACACAAGTTGTGCGCAACACTCTTTCCATCCCCGCCTTCGTGCGCAGCCGTTCCTTGAGCGACTCAAAATCTTCTGGCACACCCTCCATACCCACATTCCCTACAAAGCCCAAAACAATTGCCGCAATAGCGACCGCAATGGGTGTCGCAAAAGAAGTACTGCTTCGATGTACGGCGAGATTTCGCTCATCCAATTCGCACGAAGGCACGGCCTCTCCAAGCGTACAGATAGGGCCGCCTAATCCAGGTGTAGGATTGAAACTGGATGCGTTCCCGTCGCTGTCGGATGCGTGGATACTTATGACGTCGCCGACTTCATGAAGCTTTGCCGGCCAGAACATACCGTGATTGCCTCCTTCGTTACCAGCGGCTGCAAAGATGAGCACATTCTTCGCTCTCGCGTATTGGACTGCTTCTCGTATCGGCTTCAGTCTCTTGTCATATTTGGGGAATCCGAAAGAGAGGTTAATTATGTCGACTCGATCATTTTCGGTTGCGAAGTGACGGATTGCATCGGCAATGTTACCAATATCGGCATCGTCGAGATATTGGGATTTAGTGACCTTGGCTATTCGCAGATTCGCATGCGGTGCTAGTCTCAAGAGAAGATAGGCAACTTAGGTTCCGTGACCATCGATGTCCTTGCAAGCGATTTCGTTTGGCCGACACCGGATTTTGCAGATGTGGTTGTAGATCCAGGGATTCTCTAGGTCAATACCGGTATCTAGTACGGCGATCTTGATTCTCTCGTTTTTCTTATTGGCGGGTTTTGGAAGCTGATTCTGAACACGTTCCTGTTCGAAGTATCCAAACCATCTGGCAGCACCGGAGATTCTGTCGCAAAGTAAGTCAATGCGCATGAGTATAGATAGCTAGGCTTGCTTACTGTCTCTGTTCGGGCTTATCAATCGTGTCGAAGAACTTGAGTGGAGCTACGGTATGTCTGGTTGGTGCACGAGGTTTTGGCTTCCTGGTCTAGCACATTTTAGAAGCATTTAAAGACCACTGGACTGATACATACTTGGAAATGTGCTGGCTTTGGTGCCGTTGGAGGTGGAAGTGACTTCTTGCGCTTCACTGTCGGCATTTTGATCACGGAAATCACCTCGTCCGGATCTCTATTGCCCCAGAGAACTGCAAAGATAGACTGCAATGGAGTAATAACTCTTTGACAGAATCGTATTGCGAATAAATCATCATCCGACTCAGATGAACCCTCGAATCCGTCTATGCACGCCCCGACAAAGCCTTTGAAACGTTAAGGATCGTCCCGTTCAATACTATTGAACGCCTTTTCGGCCTTTTTCTCTGAGTGTTTTTGATATCAATCGACCTTCCAGGCGTAGGTGTGATTGGCAAATCCTCTTGTCGAAAGATCTCCATGAGAATTATGCCATGGAAGAGGAGTTTGAGGTCGTTAACTATATGTTAGTTGTAGGTGACTCACCTGCGGTTGTCTGTCTTGGTGCGACTAGAGCTGATCGAAAGGAAATGTGTGACTGTGCTTGTGTAGCGCATATGCCGTCTTCGGTCCATCCACTAGGAAATTAGGGCTTGCCGCAGAGGTCGAGTAAATTACAGGACATTACAACAGTGAGGCATAGCTTTGACTTGTCGGTGAGCTCAGTTTCGTTCGCCAGCAGTCCATCCGCGAGGCTTCCAGATTCGCGATCTGTTGCATTTCAATTTTGGGCTACTCCGGGCACGTTGGAAGACCTTCCGGTTCTCAGTTTTGAGGCTGGTGCGAGGTGTTGTTGCTGTATTCATGGACTCGCAAAGATCGGGGAGCGGCTCAAGGAGCTCGTGGTACACACTCCGCGCAGGCCCGTTCGCGGAATGAGTCAGTGCGAGCTGAACCGCCAACATGAAACCTGACGTTACTCACAGTTTTAGAACTCGACGGGAAAGACGGTTGGGCACCAAGACATGTTGGTTGCACGATGACTCAGGCGGCTGTGGGGTTGTGCTTTGACTCAAGCGGAGTCACTGTCGTGCGCTCAGGATTCCCCTTCTCTTCAACCATCTTCATACTTCACACAGCGCAAACGATATATAGAGGGATAACCTTAAGGGCCAGTTGATATTCATACTTCCACACTGTCACAGACCGTTGTCCCAAGCACTTCCTCTATACCTTTTTATCACCATCGAAGACCAACCCGTCAATATCCTAAGCCCAAAGATACAAACACGATGACGACACCATCTGGATCAGCTCCCACAGTACCAGTAGCGCTCAATTTCTTAAAGGAATTCGACAATGAAACGATAGTCTCAACAGCCGAGCGAGCGCACCAGCTCCTGCTCCACTATTCGATAATTCCCAAGGACCAAACTCGCGTTCTTGAGGAAGCGAAAAAGGAACTCGACAGATTCGAACTCTGGGCAACAACTAGCCGGGTTTTCTTGCCAGAGCCAGATTCCCTAGATCACCGCCTTCGCAGCGAAGCTCGCGCCGACCGCCTCCCACGATTGTTGATCATCAACTTTCTAGAAATCATTTGCACAGATATGCTCGGTGGTAAGATGCTTCCTCTTCAAAGGCTCTCCTGTACCAATGCTAATTCCTGATAGTGTTTGCTGGCCGCGAACTCACCGATGAAGAAATGGTTACGAGTCTCAAAGCCCCTGTCTCTACAATCCCCGCCCTCTGCCTCCGATACCTCGAACAATCATGCAGCGAAGATGCACGCTTAGAATTGCTTCTCAGAATTGGAGAGTCTATGAATACGATGGAGGAAGTGGTGAAAGCCGTCCATAAAGCAAAAGATCCTGCAGCTCCCTCGGGGGGAAAGTCCCAGGAAAAGGGAGCAGAAAATACTCTGTAAAGCCCATCCAACCGGGATGCAGGGGGAGACCCAGGTAGCGCTCGTCAGAAAACGATGGGCCTTTGCATCAACACGCTTCAGAAGGTTGGAAGGATGCAGAGAGTATGGATGAATGGTCTGATGTGGCTGTTATTGTGTGGGTGTTTGTCGTGCTGGACACGGCTCATGTGGAAATTCTTGTTTAGGTTCTCGTGTAGAATTAATTCTTATGTACTCAAGGTGTTGATTGCGACTCCAAAAGCGCGTGAGAGAAGATGCTAGTTTAACGGCTTGGATCGCTCATTTCGTATCAGGGGCCAACGGGTTTTGGAAGCAGACTAAATCTGAATGTGCCAGATTTGCAGCCGCGCGCCGTTGCGAAAATCAGGAATACAGTCTTCCTGCTTCGTGGTTGGGAACATCTCTATTGATGGTATGGCAGTGGTGGGGCCGTTGGATGCAGTGGAGCGTTGGGACTCGTTCTTTGTGCTATCGCCAGATTTTCAATTGGGCTCTACTCCTTCCGTCGAACGAGTTGGGACTTTCACTCTATGCTCTAAACATCCAAGATAACATGCCTGCATCCTATTTTCTGGGATCGTCCTGGGACCTTTACTTTGATGAGGTAATCCCAGGTACTGTCGTGGCTACTGTTCAATTCACTGAAAGGGCTCTCTGATCTATTTACCTTACCTCCTCTATCGAGCCACCTTTCTCTCTGTTTACGCAGGACAAATACATCTTTTGAGTCGCAAAAGTATCAAAGCAGTGGACACTCTGACCTTTTGTAACGTTCCTGTAGTTCGCCGCATTAGACGAAAAGATATCTACGATTTCAAGCTCTACGGTTGAGGTACAATATAGCTGCGAGGTTGATGGTGACCAGAAAGCTCACTCCTTCTACATCATTTGTCACTAAATCCGTGGAAGAATAGAGAGTGAGAGGGTATCTCATATAGGAGGAACAAGAGTGAAAGCGTTCATAATAACTGGAGTCAAGATCACCCACGACGTCAGTTCGACCACAACAGAAGAAGAGAAAAAGCATACGTGCAGATTGGATTTGAGATGCCATTTGCTCAGGTGAGTATCGCGCCTAGGGCATCACGGAGGATGCATTTGCTTCGGTGAACCGCCCGTTCGATCCATGGATCAATAGTCTTTGCTTTCGAGGTTAAGTCTATTCTCTTCAGTCTCATAGGAAAGGCATCGCACAGAGAGTATATCTATGGTCCTATACAATCTCATGCGAAGAACTCGGAGAACGGATATACTGTTGAAAAAGCTGAGAATCGGCTTGAGGGGGATTAGCTCTTTAGGATAGATTTAAGGATGGATTAGAAGGACCTTATAATATAATTATACCACCTATGGAGTAGCTTCCTGATCAGAGTTACAGTTCACCCCTCAGTCGCGAGCTTAAACTACGCAGTGCTCGCAGTGTCCATAGAGAAAACAATGCAAAATTCCGCGCTAAGTCTTCTGGGCTAGCTATTTTCCTCAATTTACCATAAGGTCGCTTGATGAAGTTAAGACGGGTATGGAATAGAGGCCCCCAGACTGGTGTGTTGCTTCCTCCAAATTACCTATACATAAACACTAAGCACGAATACCTTTAAGCCCTAATACCCCGTTAACCCTTACCCTCTCTAGCTATGCGGGAATGTCTTTACTTTATTAAACAAAAAACGGACCTTAGGAATCCAGCGCACTGAACTCCATCTAGCCTAGCTACCCTATGGTGCAAATTGCACTATGCAACTGCTAGGCAACTTGCACACGTTACTGCGTCTAGCTTCGCTCCTCTCGCTATTAGGAGCTAACTAGACGTATCACATAAGAAACGAGAGCCTTTCAACCCTAAGGATAAGAAACGCCTGACTAGAAACGCCACTTACAAGGATTACTTCAGCTCCTCTCCTAGGTAGTAGACGTTAAAGGGCATAGATTAAAAGCGTAGTAGTAGATAACGCTAGGAGTATAACATATTCTAATATCCCGCACTATCCATAGCCTTTTCTATAATTAAAGGATTAAGACTCTTATATCTCTACCCTTTAGTCCGTCAGATACTCTAAAAAGGAGGATTTTCCTTTCATCTACCTATAAAGCATTTACTGCACTATTATCTCTATGTTAGATTATACAAAGTATGTATTTAGGTATTATAATATAATGCTATAGTAATGCTTTAGCTCTAGTTTTATTACATCTTAATAATTTACGTCTTTAACCTATAAACTAATGCCGGCTATATATTACCTTTCGCCTTCCTGGAATATCCACCTAAACGAAATGCCGTTAGGATCCCTCGTAGCTTCAATTGAAGGCTGCAACCAGGCTATATCAACCGATTCACCACCCCACATCACGAAAACGGACGATCCCTCTTCGAAAGTGGTAAAACACTTCTCCTGTCCAGCAAAAAAGGCGCAGAAATGGTCTGCTGGTCTGTTCGGCACCTTTATCCAGCTCGTGCCCTTGGACTAGGAAGACCAGACAGCGTCCAGTTTAGCTACTAATATAGAATACTCCTGTAATACTATACAAACAACAGGGTTAATACGCTGTCATTATAATATATAGCCAAGGCAATTAAAGGCGTGGGTGTTATAGAGTATAGTATATAGAGACGTGTAGATTAGGTAAGAAGGTGTACATAATAACTAGGGTCAAAACTACTTTTAAGGTTACAGTTAAGATTACGAAGGAAGAGGATACGAAAGATGTTATGCAATTTAAATTAACCATCCCTACTATTTATAATATAATAGCCCCCCTAACGCCTTACTAGGTTAGGAAATACATTGCGTTCTAAGCAGAAATTCTTTAGCTGAATAGTGGAGGTACGTTGATAGAGGGGTTTGTAAAAGAGGTATGTGCACGGGGATATGGGCTCAGAAACGGGCGTTTTCTCAAGAGCGGAGGCAACGAGCTAAGCAAAGGCGACTTAGAAGATATAGGTATAAAGGTTTATACTAGGGTTAATAAAGAAATAGTGCAAGACTATAGTATAGCTGCGCTAGAGAGGGTTTGTAATTAGACTATAGACTAGTAGACTACGGCCACTCTCTTAGTTAACTAATATTCTTATCTTCTTCTTCAATTGCTTATAATGGACTTTACACCCCATCACCACTTCCCCGCAAGGCAAGATCATACCGACCTAGTCCCCCCCCCTCCCTCCAAGCTCACCTTCGTACTCTCCACCACGGGGTCCGTTAGGTCAGGCTTTACGTTCACACCCAACGTCCATCCATCCTGCACTAAATCTCCCTACGCTAGAGTTAGTATAGGTACTACATTAATGCTCTACTGACTCTGTCTGCCTCTAGATCGTGCCGCATAAATACTAAAGTTAGAAACTAGACACGTAGATATGCCTTGTCTTATACGAAGAATACCGCTGCAGGTCAAGTTATCACAGTCATGAGAGATAAGAGTCAGTTCTTCACCACCCTCTTCCCCCCTTCCTTCCCCCCTCCCTTCCCCCCTCCCTTCCCCCCTCCCTTCCCCCCTCCCTTCCCAGCCCACCACAACAGCACAACACACAAGATAGACCCCGACGCTCAGACAACAGATAGGTTAAGCAAAAAGCGATAATTTCTCTGCATTCATCGGAATTTTCCCAAACGCGTATAGCCCGCTAGTTCCCCACCACCAATGTCCACGCTATTCAATAACATGCATGCCGCACAAGCACTCGAAACTAACCCGTTTCACTCCCATCTTTGCCAGTTCCAGCTCAGCTTCAAACGAACAGCTAGCACGGCGAGTGCGCAAACACACATCTCGTCCAGAGGACCACCCATACCGGCCCATACCGTTTCCATATCAACCCGCTCGTAACGCCTTTTGAATACGCCCATAACTCCATGCCCTCGTGTGGGACCCTGGTTCGGAGCAAACGAAATGGACCCCGCTAATCCCCGAGCACGCATCATTGCTCGTAACTACTACCGTGAAAGAATGGAAAAGGGACGCAACCATTAAAAGAAGCTATGTACAAAGATGTAAAGGGCGTGAGAACTCAAAAAGAGGCCGGCGATAATGATGGATCCACTCATGACGGGGAACCCTGTGGACCCCGATGGATTTGTGCCTGCTGCATGCCAGGACTCTGCTGCTGCATATTCGGATTCTGCGGCGTCGCACTCCGACTTGTTTGCATCGCGCTCATGCCACCGGGGCTGCCAGCTTGCTGTCTCTGCTGCTGGCTCATCTGCTGCTGTTGCCGAACCAACTGGGCCTGGTAGTTCTGGACTGCGTTTGGAGAGGGACTATTGGCACCCATGCTGCCGCCGTTCTGGACATTTTGCATATACATGTTGCCCATTTGAGGAGACTGGGCGTTGCCACTAGAGGAGCCTGCCGCTGCATTCATTGCCTGTACGCGCTGCTTAGCCAGGAATCGGGAGAGACTATCAGAAGCCGCTTTTTGGACCTGTTCGGGGGACCAATCCGGATGCTGTACCTTGAAACTGTTCTGGAGCTGGAGCAGCTGCGGCATGTGGCCACTGGAGAGAGGTCGCACTGGACTTTGCATGTTTGGATTGGCCTGGTTCATCCGTGGGGATCCGGCGTTGTTAGCCATTCCGTTCATAGAACCATTCATGTTGCCGGTCACGTTTTGCCCGTTCATGGCTATCATGTTTGCGTTCGGCATGCCGTTCATCCCCATATTCTGGGTCAAGTTGCTCGCCATGTTGATCTGCTGTTGTTGCAGCTGGAACTGGTGTTGCTGGTTAGCGTTGTTAAATTGGCCTCTTTGCATTGCCAATCGGACCTGGTCTGGAGGAGCCATCCTTTGGTTGTTCTGCATGTTGGCCTGCATTTGTGCTTGGGGTACACCAGGGGAGCCCATGGACATGCCGCTCACGTTGGCGTTGGGAAAGTTAGCCTGCATGGCTTGTTGACCTTGTTGCGCTCGAGCCGCCATGGCAGCGTTGGCATTCGCGCCCAGTCCCTGTTGATTTGCCATGTGAGCGGGGGAATTCACAACATTTCCAGGAGTGCCGTTGCGCTGTTGCTGGTTGACGCCGTTGCCCATACCCGCCTGGGCCATTTGGGCTTGACGTGCCGCCATTTGCTGGGGCATGTTAGCGACAGGCAACGATGTGTTGGGGTCACTTGCCCTTGCATGAATCTCCTGTTGCATCAAGAGATGCTTTTGCTTCAGCTTCTCCTCACGCTCCCATTTCAGGCGGCTGAACTCTTGAGGTGTTTGAATGGTATTCTTCGGAGTTTGCGGTTCGTGCTGCTTGCGGAGCATGGCGGCTTTTTGTGACTCGGCCTGTTTATGGGCGAGCGATTCGCGTTTTCTGGCCAGCTTACGCATACCATCGATGATAGCCAGATGTCTGTTCTCCCTTCGGCGTTCGACACGAATGGGTTGAGTTGTCCTTCTCCTGGGTTGGGTCGAAATAGTCTGTCCGTTTTGCTGCTGTTGTTGTTGGAGCAATTGCTGCTGAGCCTGATGCTGAGCCAGCACGGTCCGTTGAGCTTGTTCCAGTCGGCTTTGGTAAGTACGGAAGTATTGTGTCTTAGACATTTCAGCCGGCAGACCCTCCAACTGTACCCAGCGCTCAAAGCATTCCCAAGGAGTCCGCCGCCCTGAAGACGATACGAAAATAGAAGGCAAAGCCAGTTCTTGCGCAACAAGAGACCAGTTGAATGTGTACTCCTTGACAAGAGCCCGTAACTTCTGATCCTCATCCCAGAGCCATTGCGAAGAACTCCGATTCTCGAAGAAAGACACGGAAGGCATCGGAAATTCCGTGGGTGGCCTGAACTGATGTGCGGCTTGCAGACGATCACGGATGTGGCGATTGTCGGGGTTGAACAAGGCGATATCGTTCATCTCCGGAGGCAGATCGTTTCGGTGGAATAGTCTCCTCCCAGGCGTCGAAGGCATGGAATGCTCAGCCGAAGTTCCGGATCTGCTTGGTGGAGTAGAAGGCTCGGCTTCGGAGTCGTACTCGTATCTGCTGCGCTTTCTGGGAGGACCCCGTACTTGCGAGACCAGCTTGCCGGTGACGAACTTGGAGACGGGCAATATGGGCGGTTCTACGAACGAAACAGGGCTAACATCGCTAGATCCTTCAAGCAGGGGCTCGTAACGTGGCAGTTCTCCGAACAAAGCATCGCTCGCCAAGGTCCAGTCAATCTTGAAGACCACATCATTGAACTTGAGCGAGAAGAGGTTGGCTGGGAAATTTGCAGCGCAGGGACTGGGGGGTTCATCGTCGTCGAGAAATGTTTCACTCTCCGTCTCATTGGCGCCAGAGTGCACGAGGTCAGGGGTTGGGGCATCATTCATATCCTCATCTGCCGAACTCATTCTTCGTGCCGTTTTCGGGATATAGGACTTCACTCGTAGCGAAGCTCGATCATCAGCACTACTGTTAACGTACTCAGCGCACCACTCAGCAAAAGTCGCCGCGAGAGCTTTCTTCCATTTCCTCTCTTCCCGAAAATCCGTCTGCATCCACTTCATCTCAGCGAGAAGATGGTCCTGGTGCGTGATAGGGCGGTCCGGTTCCACGGACTTTGCTAATTGCCGCAACGACCATCGATTCGCGTTTTGAAGGTGATAGACCCGCTTGAGAATCTTGTAATCTTGCTGCTCTCTTATCATGGCAAGCGTGCCAGCGGTTGTAAGCGTCTTTTGTGCAGAACTGACGAGCTCCTGCAGAGGTCTTGATCGTGGCGCATGGTGTGCCTGATACTGAAATAACCCTTGCAAGTAATCCCTGCCCGAATCCTGCGATGCGCCCTGAAGGGAAGCATAGTCTTCACTAAATGCCTGCAACGCCTTTGTCGCCTTGGAGAGATCTGGTTTGGCAAAGATGACAGTCGAGACCTCTTTCCGTTTCTGCTCGCGAGGCGGTCGTCCAGGGCTAGTGGAGGTCGAGAGGTTGCTCGATCGTGGTGTGAGTACTGATTTAGGTGCCGACCTGTCATTCTTCTCTTCGATGATCTCAGAAATGGACTTTTGACGAAGAGCGCCTGATGAGACTCGCGTGGTCATGCGATCCTGGCGGTGCGGTGCAGGGGCCTCTTGTTCGACGTTGGGAACATGTGCTTCACTCATATCAACATCAATTTCTGCAGGCGGTGTAGGATGCTCAGGACCCAAAGGCGGGTGGTCCGCTTGTGCACCCCCACCGTCAGAAATGTCGTTGTCAACAGTAGATGGCTCCGGGGCGGTAGTGGTTGGTGTGGGCAATGAGTCAGCGGCAGGCTCCGCTTCTGTACTCTGTTCATTATTGGAAGCCAGTGCCTCAACCTGCGTTTCGCGCACAACTTCTTCGGCATGATTGGTCAACGCTGCTGGGCCAGCTGGTGGTGCCGATTCTGGTTCACTTAATCGTCCTTTTCCATCTCTTGCAAGCCGTATAGATTGTTCATCCTCAATCTGCTTTTCCACATCATCGATTGCAGTATTCTCTTCGCGTGCCGTTTCTCTTGCTTGTCGCATCTGTTCCTGAAAAGCGCGGTCGCCCTCATCCTTGGCTTGTCGCGTAGCTGGGTCATCAAGAGCATTCCCGGCTGGCGGGAGACGATCGCCGAAAGACTCGGTGTCTGGGCTTGTATCAGGCGAATGATGGGGTGCACGCGGCGTTGCTTGCGAATATGGACCCACGGTCGATGAAGGAGACGATGCTTGGTCGGTTGGGCCATTGGTGATGGGTAGCCCGAGTCTCTCGTCTTCTCTTAGTTCCCTCTCCGCCGCTTTTTCCAGCCTTCGTTCCGTCTCTTGCAGCCTTGCTTCCTGCACTTCTTTTGGAGGCAGATGCACTACCTTAGGCGTCTTTGGTCGGGATTCAGACGGTTGGGTCGGTACAGAACCCTCTGGTAAAGCAGCAACATCTTCTGAGGACGGTGGGATAACGACGTTGGGGTCGACTGAAGGGCCATCGGAAATAGCCGTTTCTTTGCTCGAGTCTTGCACAGCAGGAGCTTCGACAGGGTCCGTGAGATCAGGTTGCGGCGTCTTGCCAGCGGGCTTGTTTGCTGCCTGCTCTTCCACCCGAGGCGTGTCAACGGGTGAGGGCGCCTCTACACGTGGCGATTTCGAAGATCGGTTTCCAGTAGCAGGTGCATCGGTTTGCGCTGGTTTATCGATGGGCGGTGGTGGTGGTTGAGTCGCGACAGACGGCGATGCAGATGCGGCACGCAACTGCTCTTCAAGGTTGGGGCCTGACGGCGACGACTTTGCGAATGCAGGTTTTGCGGGCTTCGCAGGCGATTGAAACGGTAAGGTGGATGGTAATGATGGATACGGGGTGATGACTGGGAAGGGAAGAGAATCATCGTTGAAGCGTCGGCCTCTGCGCGAGCATCCGTCAGTGGAATGCGGCGACGACAAGGCCGCGATGAGATTGAGAAGAACAAAGTAGTAATTGGAACTGAACTAGAATAGAGAATGGCTTACTTTGATATGTCATTCTGGTCAAGAAAGCGGGCCTCGTCGTCGTCGCGCGGCTCGTCTGGCACGGCCCAGTCCAAGTGCACTTGGGGCGGGTTCTGGTTCAGCAGCGCGGTATAGCCGTAGAGCTCGCGCAACTTGCGCTTGCGCGACAACTCGCAGGTCCTACGTGCAGACAGATATCAGCACCACGACGCCGAAATAACGCAATCCGAGCGATTTTCCCATGTCGCATCGCGCTCGCAGTTCGAACGAGGCGCGGTGCGATAATTAATTCGGTGGTGACTTACGCAATCTCATTCTTCTTCTCCCGGGAAAACGCATCACGGAGACCGTCGAGGGACATATGAGAACCGACGATCGGTGGCCGACATCCGTTTCCCACGAGTGCCGCCAATGTGATGGTTTGTGAGGAGTGGGCGAGGTGGTTGTTGATGGTTTTTGGGTGGGCGCGCGGTACGCAGGTCTGATGGACGGCGTCGGGCGCAGAAGGTCGTCGTGGAGAAGGAGAGCCCCGGCCGCACTGCCACCGCCCGCCGATAAGCTTCTGTCTAGTCTCGATGGGGGTTAGCCGCGGCAGAATTCGCCAGGATTTCCAAAAATTCCTTCCACCACAATCACAATCCCAATCACAATTTCCACAAAATGGCAAAACGGAAGAGAGAGGCTGCGAATGGGGAACAGACGGTGAAGGCGCTGAAGAGTCGGAAAGAGGAGGCAGTAGCTCCGCCCAAGCAACCAGCCCAGAAAGAACCACCAGCCAGCAAACGCCAGGAAGCTGCAGTAAATGGATCAACAAACACACCATCAAGAGAAGGAACCGGAGAATCCACCACATTCCAAATCATCACCGGATCCTACGAGCGAGTTCTCCACGGCTTCACCGCCACCATCCCCCACAACCTAATCACAAAACCCGACAACACCTCAACCACCACCCAAGATGACGACCAACCCAAGATCTCCTTCTCCGACACCTTCCTCTTCAACGCCCACGCCTCCTCAATCCGGTGTCTAGCCCTCTCCCCGCCCACCCCAGAATCCACAAAAATCCTCCTCGCAACCGGCAGCACCGACGAGCGCATAAACATCTACACGCTCTCCAAAACACCACCCCCTGCCCCCTCGAGCTCAAAACCCCACCCCGCCCCCACCCCCAAACCCCCCACCCTCAACGGCCCTTCCACAACCACGGAAAACGCCAAAAACAAAGAACTAGGCTCGCTCCTGCACCACTCCTCCAGCGTAACAGCCCTCTTCTTCCCCTCGCGCGCAAAACTCCTCAGCGCCTCGGAAGACAGCACGATAGCCATCACCCGAACCCGCGACTGGGAACCCCTCTCCAGCATCAAGGCCCCGATCCCCAAACCGCAGGGCCGCCCGAGCGGCGACACCGCTGCGCCGGGCGAAGTCCCCTCGGGCATCAACGCCTTCGCCGTCCATCCCAGCATGAAGCTCATGGTCAGCGTGTCCAAGGGCGAGAAGTGCATGAGGTTGTGGAACCTGGTCACGGGGAAGAAAGCAGGCGTTCTGAACTTCAACCGCGACATCTTGGCTTCTGTCGGCGAGGGGAGGTTCGCGAGTGGGGAGGGGAGGGGCGTGGTTTGGGATCACGGGGGAGAGGAGTTCGCGGTCGCGTTCGAGAGGGGCGTTGTGGTTTTCGGGGTTGATTGTAGGCCGAAGGCGAGGATTTTACCGTGGCCGAGGACGAAGGTGCATCAGGTTATGTATCTACCGCCGTCCCGGGACGGGGAGCATAATGCTTCTTCCACGCTATCGGTTTCCACAGAGGACGGACGCATAATGCTCTACGACACGGACTCCACCACCTCGCCCAACACCCAAAATAGCAACAACGACAACGGCAACGACAGCGACAACGATAACGAAACCATCCCCTCCATCTCCCTCATCGCCCAAGTCGGCGGCCCCGCTGCAGGAATCACAAGCCGCGTCAAGCAATTCGCCGTCCTCCCAGTCTCTGCATCAACATCGACATCGATATCAACATCAACGTTCCTGATCCTCGCCGGGAGCAGCGACGGCACAGTACGTCTCTGGAGTCTGGATACCCGGGATCTGAAAGACGCGGATGGTGTGGGCGAGGTGAGCGGCGTGGATGACGTGCGAAAAGAAAAAGAAAAGGAAAAAGCAAAAGAAAAGGACAAGGGCTTTGCAGCCAAACAGGTAGGAACACTTTTAGGAACGTATTCGACGGGGACGCGTATTACGTGTTTGACGGCTTTTGCTATGACGGGTGCCCCTGAGGAGGACCGTGATGGTGACGGCGACGAGGAAGGGGAGGGGGAGAGTGATGACGAGAGTAGTAAGGAGAGCGAATAAGGCATGCGAAAGCCGGGCAGTCGGAAAGTTGGAAATTTGGAAAAGTTAGAAAAGTGTGTAATATAGTATAGTATACATGCCATTGTTGGTGTGTAACTATATGGTATGTATGTCTGTCTGTCAAATTTCCAGGCTTCTCGTGCGTGTGTGGGATTAGTCTACTGCTAACGCCTACTGCTAATTGCTGGATTTCCGTGACATGCAATTTACATCTCCCTCTTGCCCCCCCCTACTTCCCCCCCCCTACTTCCCCCCCTCTACTTCCCCCCCTCTACTCCCCCCCCCTCCATCCTACAGATTCATAGTAACAGTCATACTATTACTATGCACCAACAGACACGGCGGCAGCCCCAAACACAACACCTCCAGATCACTCACATACTTGACGCTCTCGGGCTCGCTCTCGCTCGTGCCCTGGACGGGGGCCGGCAGCGTGGTGAAGACGACGGCCGTGTCGTCCGAGTGCGAGCGGATCAGCTCGTTGAGGATGAGGTGCTGGGCGCGGCAGGGGAGGTCGTTGAAGGAGAGGGGGATGGAGGCGTGGTGGGGGAAGCCTGATGCTTGTTGCTGGGGCGGGGTACGGGCGGATGGTGGGGTGGTGTTGGTAGCGGGGCTGGGGGTGGAGGTGGGTTTAGAGGAAGAGGGGGAGGCGGAGGGGATATAAGGGTTTCGGAGGGGAGAGGAGGGGAGTGGTGGTGTTGTTGTTGCCGCTGAGGGGGACACTGATGCTTGAGTAGCTAGTTGCGCGGGGGAGGTTTCCGCGGAAGCGATTGGGTCTTTTATCCTCGTTGCGGTGGGGCTCTCGACGAACATGATTGACGGTCCTGATGCTTCTTCCGATGCGACCTGAGTCCGTGGTGTAGGGTTCGAGGTGAATTTCGGCAGGGACTGCTGTCGAAGCGGTGGCGGTCTGGTAACATTGGATGAACCTGAGGAGAGTTGGGTGTTCATGGAAGGTACGTTCTTCGATGCCTTTCCCTGTATGGGAAGCGCGCTGTCGGATGTTATAGTGCCTGGATGCGGTCTCAACGGGGTGACGGAATCGCTGGTTGGTCTGTCATTTTGCGTCTGCGAGGAGCTTCTCCAGAGCGCTTGGCGGAGGTTGAGGCGCTGGGATATAAATGGTATACCTCCTGTTGTGCCGGTGCTTTTGCTGCGTTTGACGGGAGTGATTTGTGAATAACTTTCTTCGTCATCTGAGGCATCGAGGTCGTATTCGCTTCGATCATCACTGCCTGTGACCTCACTTTCCGTCGTGATGGCTTCGTCGTCTGCGTGGTGGTTCTCGTCATCGCTTGAGGAGGAACTTTCGCTTGAGAGGTCCACAGGGAGTCGCTGTGTCCGCATGCCTGCTGTAACGCCTGCCCCTTGGAGGTTGCTGAGTGATGTCTTTCGGCTTCGCTTCAGCATCTTGCGTAGTTGTTGGAAACGCTTGGGATGCGCTTCTGTTCGACCGTATTGGAAGGAAGCTGTGGGCCAGTTGTTGACGGCTTCAAGGAGGTCATTGGTGTTGGCGAGTTCTTGACTTGCGGTCATATTATGTGGGCGACGCAGTTTCTGGATATCAGACCACCATTCTTCATCTTCTAGTGCGTTGTCAACATCCTGCGCGCCTTCCGCGAAGTCTCCACCATGGCGGCCGTTGATGATGACCTCATACATCTTCAGACTGCCGCTAGCTAGCCAAAACACGAGGACTTCGGCCTCAATCCTCAGGTTACGCAAGAGCGTCGTAACACGTCCGCGTTCTTCCTCGACATCAGTCTCATATTCCACGAATACGATTACCCTGAGCTTGTAGGTCCGCTTCCATGACGGCACAGTGTGCAAAATGCATCCAAGCTGGAGGATGAGCGTGTACGTATCGAAGTTTGTTGTGAGCACATTCTTCTTCGACGGATCATCGCTAGAACTCGCAATCTCCGCAGACATCTGGATCGGCCACATGTCGATATACTTCTTGCTTGGCTCTTCATCCTCTACCACGCCCAGCCCAAAGGCGCTCAAAAACGTTTGCTTCCTTGTGGGTTTTGGGGTAGGCACCTCCAATTCTTGAAAGCCTTTGGCTAACGCGACATTGATCTGAAGTCGCAGAACGAGGTCTTCGACAATTGTGACGTAGCTTTGTATCCCGACTGCATGCTCAGGCCTCATCGCATCTGTAGGTAGTATGCCATCAAGCCTTTCCGTTTGTTTTCTTTGCGCTGCAATGGCCTGAATAGCCTTCCGTGAAATTGGATGATTGGCGGCCTTGCTTGTGGGTCGTGACCGCTGCGGCGAGGGAATTTCGATCAGAGGTTTGGATTGTCTAAGCTCCCCTAGGTTGTAAAAACCCATCACGACGATGTTGGGTCTCATGCCGCCAAGACCTGCACCGAGCAAGATATTTCTCGCCCCCCATTCTACGGTCGGAGCGATCGCGATGTTGACGAAAGCCTTGATCTTCGAAAAATCGATATATTTCGTCCAGGACTGTTGCTGTTGGCGGACTTCTGGGACTGCGGCGCCAAAATCTTGAGAGACGATTACGTGGCCAAGGACGAACAGAGCGCCTTTCTTCAATGAATTACAGAATTGGATAAGCTTGAATTGACGGCGGGGATCGTTGACGAGTAGGAGAATCTGCGGCCGCCAGAACTTGACGTGCTCTTGCCGAAGGCGCAGGAGATACTTTCGGACTTGGTGGTACTGTACTGGTGTCAGTTTGATGCAATACGCTAGTTAGCTTCGTAGAGCTGAGGTTCCTCAAAGTCGCAATACGTAGAATAGCGAGAAGAACGTACAATCAGACTTTGACTAACGTCTCCCCACGGCTTGGGAGGGGTTGTGTAGTGAATTAGCAAGAAGATGATAATCAGCAGCGCAACACAAGCCGACGCATACACGCCGTCAACAAAGTACATTGTTGCACCTGAGAGTACTGCTCCCAAAGCTGCAGTCTGCCAATTGAAAAAGTGAAAAGACGGTCGAAAGTTAGGGGCCGAGCCGATCTTGAGAAGAAAGCAGGCCAGGTTCGTTACCAAGAATGTCATCAGGTAGGTCATAGTGATGAAGGAGGCGATTTGATTGATGTCTGACAGCATGGTGAGCTGAGCTAGGAGATAGGTGAGGAAAATAGCGTAGGTTGGATCGTCCGACCTTTGCGTGCCTTGACCAAACGCTGAGAGGCCGGGCAGCAGATGGTCTCTTGCAAGAGCTTGAAGAAGCTTTGCTGAGCCGATGACGCCCATCAGCACGGAAAAGGCGGCAGTAGCAAATTCCCCAAGAAGAATGACGACTCCGGATATGTTGGTCTAGGATTTGTCAGTTGCATGAAATTGCAGTATGGATGTAGCGAGTTGATGGAGGACCGGAGATAACAACAGTTGTCGGTTGGGTGCCCCAAGACATGCCTTGAGTGTGGATAATACATTGATTGCAGAAAACCTCTGCTCTTCGGCCTTGTATGGCCTAGGAACGGGGGTCAGTGCAGACTCACTAGTTGAATGACGTTGGTATTGCTATACAGCGATTCTCGTGTGACTGTCGCTGCAATTGCAAAAATGACAATGGTGTATGCGACGAACGTCAAGCCCAATCCATAGAGTGTTCCTGTTCGTAAACCTTCAGCTTATGTTCACCTGACTTGCTTTAGTTGAATTCTTACCTTTTGGTATAGCTTTGGAAGGATGCTTCAGATCGCCCGACATCGAAGCCCCACTGGTCCTGTTAATACTTGCACTCTTCCAAAAGCTCAGGTACTTACGCAAAGATACCCCCCGTGGCAGGGAACAAGATACCAAACATGTCCTGGAAGTTCTGCTTGTGTTTAAGCTGACCGCCGGCGGCACCTCTGGTGAAATGTGGCATGAGGTTTTCTCGGAAAGTTTGTGCGTTGAGACCAGTGTAGACTATCTTTTCCTTTGGGTCGGAGAACGGCGAGACGACAAGAGCGGAGAGGGGGATGCTGAAGGTAGCGATAAGCAGGAGAACAAGTAATCCATTGCTACACCTTGCAAAGAGGCTGCTTCCAGCTAAGCAGATAGCTGTGCAGATCAATAGCACGGTGGTCGACCAGAGAAACTGCCACCAAAAGCCTTGCGGCATCCACTGTGACCAGCCTCCGGTTTCGGAGCCAAAGTTCTCGATGAAGCAGTCGATCAGACCAACAGCATTCAGGCTGGTATTGAATACGAGACCAAGATAGAAGACGATACCAATAGAGCCGCCAAACTCAGGACCCAAGCTTCGTGAGATCAGGTAGTAGGCGCCACCTCCGCGGACGGTGCCATTGGTAGCGATGGCAGAGATTGACATGGTCGTCAAAAGATTGATGATATAACAAGCAACGAGCATACCTACCTATGTCAATAGACTACTTTGTCGAGATGATGGTGCGACTCACCCATCATTCCCACTACGCCGGTTTGTCCCAGGATGAAGCCGAAACGCAAGAACATGAGAATGCTCAGGACATTCAGGGTCGTTGGCACGAAGACGCCGGCGAAGGTTCCGAGCTTACTCGTGCCTCCCACTGGCCTTGGGAAGGCTCCAGGTCGTGGCTTGACAGCTTCTGAAGTTGAAGCTCGCTTGCTTTCTGGTCCATCGGGGTTTTTGGTAGTCTTGCTACGTAGCGATAGCAACACTCTTGAGAGCCAGCCTTGTCCAGTATTTTTTCCATGGCTCTCCTCTTGCAAGCTCTCTTCAACTCCATCGTATGAACGGCCTTGAGGTGCTGGCTGATTTGCGAGTAGCGGTGTCCCTTCGTCTGGTGATGGTAACGGGAGGATGGAGCCTCGTCGGTTCAAGCGCTCGGACTCGTCGGCAGCAGTGCGAGTTGCAAAGTTCGAGTGAGACCTTGGTGGCATTCGCCTGCGTGCCTGAGGGCCATCTTGGTCGTCCATGTTCTTGGACCGGATCAATAATGACTGTACTGTACCTAGTCACGGGGTGTGGCGTCTGTGCGGCGGGTATCCAGTGGCTGCTAGACTGTCTCGGCGCTCGCCTACGAGCTGAGATGTGAGTTCGTGGGGAAAGTCATCGAAAGCAGAAGTTGGGTTGCAGTCCTTCATTCATGAAACAATGACGTTTGGTGAGTGAGGGAGTACCGCTGGTGTGGGTTTTCTTGGATGCATCGTGCTACTGTAGCCGGTTGGCGTGGCATTTGGCACATTTGGCATTATTATTGTGACGGCTCCAGCTGGTTACCGAGGATGACCCCGAAACGCCCGCAACGGCGAAACGCCCGATCTTTTACTAGGAAAATTAAAGAAAATAAGCAACTTTAAAGCTATATAACTCTTTAACTACTTTTTCTTTTTAAAAGCTTTTTTAACTAAAGTTATAGAGAAAGACTATCTCTTTAACTCTAGAATTTTAGTTTTTTAATAATAATTAGTTTTATAAAAAAAGTATAAAAGTACTAAAACTTTAGTCTCTAAAATTTAAAAATAATATTTTTTTAGGAGTAAAGTATACTATTTAAAATATATTTTATATTATATTCTTTCTAGTAAAACTACTAACTAGGAAGTTATATTATCTTTTTATCTTTTTTAAATAAAAAAATTAGGAAAGATAATCTATCTTCTTAAGTAGTT